>OX030969.1:2478586-2673586 GCA_943735955.1 Piscicola geometra | reverse complement strand
CATTCCCGAAACTTTTTTACCCGGTTTCGACCCATTTCAACTACAAAAATTTTGTTTATTTATTCATTTTTGCTGCCGTTTTTACTGGTCCCAAACTTGCTAGTCCTACAATTTCTTGAAGTTCATTATTTGAAAGTCAGAAAATATTTCTTTTAACAAAATAAAAAAAACACGATTTAAATTTCAAATTATTATTGAAATGAAAGTATTGAAGTTAGTCATTGTTTTTGAGTAATTCAATCAAGTTTTTATTGCTTTTCATACGGGTTAAACCGTCAAAAGTGTTAGCTTTCAAATTAGGTGATCTTGGGTCTAAAGTTAAACGACCACATGTTGACAAATTCCGTTCACAAGGAATAGAACTTGCAGGTATACTAAATAAAATTTTGGCTACTTCTTGTAGTATTGGAATTTTTTTAACTCCAATAGATTTAACATATTTATAATCTTCGATTTTGGTGGGACGTAATTGTGAATATTTGTACAATTCATCCTCTTCTGAATCTTTTCCGTCGTTCATTATTATTAATTCTTCAATAATGTTAGAAATATGTTTTTTGACAACGTTCTTATTCTCCACAACTGCACAAATAAAATCATTCGTATAATTTAATAGTAAAAAAATTGTATTATAATTTTTACGTTTTAAAAACTAACATATAGGGTATAAATAACCTTTGTTTTTTTTCTCAACGTCACTGGAGCTTGGTCTGGCTGTACAAAATGGAATTAAATTTTCTCTAATGAAAGTCGTGGTATTTATTTTTTTCTATCCCAAACTTTTTAAATATTATTTTTTTATACTGGGGGATGCAACAGACATGCTGCCATATGAATAAGATCAATGGGTGAACGGGTAGCTGAGTCGGCAACGACTCTCGGCTTGACCAATAATGAAAAGTCCTAGGTTCAAGTGCAACCAACGCCCTAGTAACCCAAAGGCGCAAGTGAAAATATGCAGCCTAAGTGGCCTGGAAGCCCGTTCGGGTTATACGCCACTATAATAATGCTCGTCATTATTATTACTAATGAGTATCTTTTTTTGTCAAAATGATCAACTGAGCATTCAACTGGAAATTGATAATTCAAATTCAAATTATGAATTTTAAAATAAAAATAATATAACTGACCAGTTTGATTTCAACTGACAAGTTTTCATCATCACCCATTTATTCTAATTTCTCTAATATTTGGACTCGCCATAACAACTTCAAACGTAATGTTAGAGATTTTGACATTGACAATGCAATGGTGACTTCGTTATACATTTCTATTGCATTTAATACTTATTTTAAGTACGGAGTATCGATGAAGTAGAGATTTCCATACTTAGGAGTCTGCTGAAGTATAATTGTTGAAAAATCCACTCCCAATAAATTTTATTCCCGTTTTTCCCGTTCCCGATTTCAAAGTTGATTCCCGTTCCCGATTTTTCCCGTTCCCGATTTGAATATTGATTCCCGTTCCCGTTCCCGTCCCGAAAACCTATTCCCGGTTCCCGACTTTTCCCGTCCCGAAATTAATTTTCATTCCCGTTCCCGCGGGAGTCCCGCAGGTACCCGCGGGTACCCGGTCGGATCGGGTACCCGGTCCGACCTCTAACCCCTACCTAATCTCCCGTCTTGCTTCCCCATCCCTTATTCATCCTCACTCCCTTTCATCCCTCATTCTTGCTCCTCCCCACTCCTCCAATCTCCATCCACCCTCCCACGCCCACTCATATCCCATCTGGTGCATATGTCCTAGCAAGTAATCAACCTTACATCCACCCCATTCTCCTCCTAATCCTAACCCACTCACCCCATCCACACTTCCCACCCCATCCCCATCCATCTTTCCCACCCCATCCCCTCACCCCATCCATCCATCCTTCCCACCCCATCTCCATCCATCCTTCCCACCCCTCACCCTAACCCACTCACATCCCATCTGGTGCATGTGTTCTAGCAGGTACTCAACCAGGATGGTGGCAAACGTGGCCGAAGTGGTGCCGCTAGCCAGGAAGGAGTTTGCTATCACCTTGCGAGGTGGGATGGATGGGTGGAAGGTGGGATAGATGGGTGGGTGGGTGGAAGGATGGGGTGGGAGGTGGGATGGATGGGGTGGGAGGTGGGATGGATGGGGTGGGAGGTGGGATGGATGGGGTGGGAGGTGGGATGGATGGGTGGAAGGATGGGTGAGAGGTGGGATGGATGAGTGGATGAGTGGGTGGTTTGGGGCTGGATGGATAGGTGGATAGGTGGTTTGGGGCTAGTTGGATGAGGTTGGTGGGTGGGTTTGAAGGTGGTTGGGCGACTTAGTTGCTAATACGGTTGCAAGTGATGATAATTTTAGAAAGTGGAATAAATGATGATGATGATGATGATAATGACGATGGAAATGTTTATGATAATGATGATGGCAATTATGATAATGATACCTGGAGAGCATAGTTGCTGTGGATCCTGTTCACCATGTACTGAGGGAGACAAGGTCATCATCATCATCATCATCGTCATCATCATCGCCATCATCATCATCACCACTTACATCCACCATGGTAGCAAAGACTTCCTTGAAGCTCAGTTGGTTCATCATTATGAACTGTTTCCAAATGGTGGTTGTTAATATTATTATCTTCATCATCATCATCATCACCATCATCATCATAGGTATTATTATCATCATCATCATCATCATCACCATCATCATCACCATCATCATCATCAGCACCAACCACTCCAGCGAAATGCTCCAGTACTTCCTTTTCCTCTTTCGTTCGTACTGTCTGCACCCCCCTGCGGAAAATAACAACAATTAAAATAATTCAAACATTATTATTATTTTCATTATTATTTGGGTTATTATGTATTATAATTATTATCAGTTTTATTATGTATTATAATTATTGTTATTATTATTATTATGTATTATTATTATTAAATACTAATATTGAAAATAATAATCATCATCATCATCCTAATAACGATATAATGATTTATTAATTAACTATAAAATTTTTTCTCATTTTACTGTAATTGTATAACCAAACTATCATTATTATCATTATTATTATTATTAATATTAATATGATTATTATTGTTATTAAGCAAGAAAACATAAGCAAATTCACTGAAATTCACAAAAAAAGATTAAAAAAAAGAACAAACTTATTTGATGGAGCAGGTGATGATGATGATGACGCAGGCGATGATGATGGTGATGATGATGATGCTGCTGGTGTGTTGTTGATGGTGTAGATGTCCAGAGCCACTAAAGCATACCTCACAAGTCTGTGTGGTGGTGATGGTGATTGTGGCCGAAAATTTTAGATCGAGTGATAATTCATATGCTAAATCTTTCACCCTTCACTTCCACACCACACTATCGCTCACACCCACACCATGCACCTCCTCTCCTTTCCTACCCTCTCACCAACTCATTATCACCCACACCACTCCCCACCACTTCCTCTCTACCCTCCACTCCAATTTCCACTCACCCAATCCAACTACCCCTCACCCAACCCACTCCCACACCCCTTGACTCACTCCTACACCCTTCCTCCTCACTCCCTTCCTTTACCACCCCTCCCCTCACCCAACTCCTCCCCCCCCTCACCCAACTCCTTCCCCCCCCTCACCAAACCCACCGTATACCTTATGTACACTATAATCTCCTTAGCCAGGAACTGTTTGTTTTGTACTAGAGAGATGTCTGTGTGGTGGTGAGGGGGTGATGATAATGATGATGATGATGATGATGATGATGACATTTATTTAGTAAAGCGCCAAGTCAAGCAACTGAGGCGCTTTGTTTAATGGAGCAAGAAAAGAAAGGAAGGATAGAAGCTGGGAAATGATGGATTGTGAGGGTTATGGAAGGATGTGTGAGTGATGTGGAGTGATGGGGGGATGAAGGAGTGAGGGAGTGATGGAAGAGTAAAAGGGTGATGAAGGAGTGAAAGGGTGATGGAGGAGTGAGGGAGTGATGGAGGGTGTGAATGAGATGAGAGGGAGGAAAGAATTAACAGTTTGGACTGGAATTGATTTGAGTGGAGCCACCAATAACAGACCTCGCAAATCACCCTCCCCCCTTCAACCTTACTACCCATCATCTTCCTCCCCCTCACCCCATTCACCCACCTTCTTTCCTTTTCCTCATCACCCCCACTGCCCTTTCCCCCCCCCCCCCACTCCCCCCTCCCCACTCACCCATATTAGCAGTCTTACAAGAGGACAAACCCCATGTGATCGTCTTCACTCCAGACACAAGCGTCTTAACCAACACCCTGCAATCATGGAGGGTGTTGGAGGGGGTGGGGGTAGCGGCTTGGGTGGGGGTGGATGGAGAGCCAATGGTGGGGGTGGGAGTGGCTGTGGTGGGGGTGGTGGCGCTCGAAGGGGTCGAAACCATCTTGACAATCTTGAAAAGATTTGAGTTTGTTTTAAATTCTATTTTTATTATTTAAGAATAAAATGCCAATATATTTATAAAGCAAAATGTCAAACAATATTTTTTTTTAATAATTTTTTTTCCCATAAATTTTTTTCGTAAAGGAATTCCATTGCATTGGAAAGTCTCTCAAAATAACAAAACAAATGAGTCACCTTTTCCTGGGAGTTGTCAACAGATTGTGTTCTCTTGATGGTTGTTGCGGTGTTGTTGTTGTTGTTTGGTGTTGTGGGTGTAGCAGTTGTCGTTGTATCGGCTTGCTTGCTGATGGTGATGATGATGATAGTGGTTATGGCATAGTGTAAGTGGTGGGGGCGGCATAAGTGGATGTGCATGTATGAATGATTGATGAATCGCATCAACAGCCGTCTTTTGCAAACTACTACCTCCACAACTGCTCCAAAATCATCATCAACATCATCACCACTACCACCATCATCACCATCACCTTCACCATCATCATCACCACCATCACAACCCACCCCACCCTTTCAACCACCACCACCATCAATCACCACCACCACCATCATCACCACCACCATCATCATCATCACCACCACCACCACCACCACCATCATCATCATCACCACCACCACCATCATCATCACCACCACCACCACCATCATCATCAGCACCATCACCACCACCATCATCATCAGCACCACCTCTTGAGCATCAGCGCGGGCAGCTGCACTTCTGCGATCACCTGAAACTTCAGCACAAACACCTCCAGCATGCGTAAGAAGAGCTCCCTACCCTGTGGTGATGATGATGATGATGATGATGGTGGTGGTGATGATGGTGAAGATGATAATGATGATGATGGTAGTGGTGATGATGATGATGGTGGTGGTGGTGATGATGATGATAGTCGTGCTAATGATCCACCCACCCACCATCTACCCACACCAACACAACCACCCACACCAACACCCACACCAACACCCACACCAACACCCACACCAACACCCACACCAACACCCACACCAACACCCACCCCCTCTACCCACCCACCATCTACCCACACCAACACAACCACCATCACCAACACCCACACCAACACCCACACCAGCGACCCACACTCCCCACCCACCCACCCACACCCTCCACTCACCCACACCCTCCACCCACCCACCATCTACTCACACCAACACAACCACCAGCACCCACCCACACCCTCCACCCATCCACCATCTACCCACACCAACACAACCACCAGCGCCCACCCACACCCTCCACCCATCCACCATCTACCCACACCAACACGCCCACCACCACCATCACGACCAACACCACCATCACGAACGTACATTTCCATTTTCCATTTCACTGCGTGACTTGATCGACTCGACCAGATTCAAGAGCAGTTTGCAGGACATGTTCTGTATGCTGCACTGTTGTTTAACAATAATAATATTGTTTGTGGTTGTTGTTGTGTGGTGTTGTTGTGTAGTTGGTGAGTAGTTGGTTGTGTGGTTGGTTGTGGTTGTTGTTGTGTGGTGTTGTTGTGTGGTTGGTTGTGGTTATTGTTTGTAGTTGTTGTTGTGTGGTGTTGTTGTGTGGTGTTGTTGTGTAGTTGGTTGTGTAGTCGGTTGTGTAGTTGGTTGTGTAGTTGGTTGTGTGGTTGGTTGTGGTTGTTGTGTGATGTTGTTGTGTAGTTGGTTGTGTGATTAGTTTTGGTTGTTGTGTGATGTTGTTGTGTGGTGTTGTTGTGTGGTGTTGTTGTGTGGTGTTGTTGTGTGGTGTTGTTGTGTGGTTGTTGTTGTGTGGTGTTGTTGTGTGGTGTTGTTGTGTGGTTGGTGGTGGTTGTTGATGTGGTTATTGTTGTGTGGTTGGTTCTGGTGTTTAGTGGTTGTGGTTGTGGGTGTGTGGTAGCGGTTGTTTGCAGGTTGTGGGTATTTTGGATTGTGTATGCTGCACTGTTGTTGTGGTTGTAGTTGTGGTGAGTGGTTGAGAATTGTTAGTGTGGTTTATTAAAATTATTGCTCAGAACACGTCATGCTTTTTTTAGTCTAAATAAATATAAATATTATATTTTGAATGTAAAAAAAAATTATTCATCAACTTTTAATTTTTTTTAAACTCAATTTTGGTTTAAAAAATGAAAACTGAATGCAGTTCAAGCCAGACTGCTTTTAAATTTCACTCAAGTCCTATTCGCCCCACCTTCCACCATATCCAAACCCCTTCCACACTCCCCTCAATCGCTAACCGGCCACGAGTCATCATGCACACTCTTGGAGAGGTCCTACCCGCTCCCTTCCTACTTCTGCCTTATTTTAACCCCCTTTCCAATCCCAACCCACCCCACTATTCCAATTCCTACCCACCCCCTTTCCAAACTCCCACCCCCCAACGGCTAACAGGCAGTGAGTCATCATGGACATTCTTGGAGAAGAGGTGCACAGCCAATGAGAGGTCCTTCATCGGCAGGTTCTGTCTCACGTGGTGTACCAGGTCAGCCAATGTGCTGTAGGCTAGAGGTCTGTATACGGGAAGGGGGGGGGGAGGAGATGAGAGGGCTAGAGGGTTGAAAGAGGTGGGAATGGGGGCTTGATGGAGGGGGAGAAGGAGGCATAATTATGATAGAGGGTGGGTAGATGGCACAATAAGGGGTGAAGTAGGGTGGCGTAACAAAGGAAAGTGGGTAGATGAAGGTGATTGAGAAGATGAGAAAGTATCTTGATGATGATACCTTGCTTGGTGTGAGATAACAGAGAAAAGTAAAAATAAATAACTATCATTACCACCACCCTCTTCAGCACCATCATTATCATCATCATCATCATACTCATACCATCATCATTATCATCATCATCATAGTTATCATCATCATTACCATCATCATCATCATCATCATCATCATTACCATTATCATCATCATCATCATCATCATCATCACCTCAACGACTCGTGAGTGGTCCAACCAGTGCCAATTAGAATCTTCTCGTCGAATAACTTGTCAATGTAAGGAATGAAGCCTGTGATGATAATGATGATGATGATGATGATGATGGTGTTGATGATGATGATGGTGGTGGTAGTAGCAATAGTGATGATGTTGGTGTTGATGATTGTAATGATTATATTAATTCACAAGTTAACGCAATAAGACTATAATCATATAACATTATATTCGTCATTATAATAATAATCATCATTATCATCATCATCACCACCATAAAATCATCATCATCACCGTTCTTGAGCTCGGTAGCTAGGATGTGTCTGGCGGCAATCAGCAACTCCTTCCTCAGGTGAGCAACCTGTTGGAGGTGATGATGATGATGATGATTATTAATTAGATAATTAATAGTTAATTAGACGATGATTATGTTTATTTAGGTAATTAATAGTTTATGGGATGCTGATGATGATGATTGATCAGATAATTAATAGTTAATTGGATGTTGATGATGATGATGATTAATTAGATAATTTATGGTTAATTGGATGATGATTATAACTATAAATTAGATAATTAATTGTTAATTTAATGATGATGATTAATGAGAATCTGAATTGACCATTAATTAAAAAATGGTTGATAAATATTAAAGTTATTTCCTGATTTAAAATGAAGATTAAGTTACTACAACTATCATTATCATCACCCCAACCATTACTTCCACCATCATCATCACCACCATCATCATCCCCACCATCATCACCACCATCACCACCATCATCATCCCCACCATCATCACCACCATCATCATCACCATCATCACCACCACCATCATCACCACCATCACCACCCCCACCATCATCACCACCATCATCATCACCATCATCACCACCATCATCACCACCATCATCATCATCACCATCATCACCATCATCACCACCATCAACATCATCATCATCATCACCTCGGGAGGGCATAGGGTGAGTAACTCAAGCATCCCCTTCACCATCTGAGTCGAATACTCCGCTATCACTCCCTGGTAGATCCTGGAAGGGGGGTGGGTGGAAAAAGGGATGGGTGTGAGGGGGATGGTGAGAGAGGAATGGTGGGTGATGGGTGGAAGAAGGGTGGTGGGTGATGGAATAAGGTGGTGGATGGGTGGGATGGGGGTGGTGCATGGGTGGGAGGGGGATGGTGGGTGATGGAATAAGGTGGTGGATGGGTGGGATGGGGGTGGTGCATGGGTGGGAGGGGGATGGTGGGTGAAGGAATAAGGTGGTGGATGGGTGGGAGGGGGATGAAGTGTGATGGAATAAGGTGGTAGATGGGTGGAATGGAGGTGGTGGATGGGTGGGAGAGAGATGATGTGTGATGGAATAAGGTGGTGGTGGGTGGGATGGATGGTGCAGTTTGCATGGCTGGGGAGTGGGTGGAACAAGGATGATGCGTGGGAGAAAGAGGAAGGGTAGGTGAATGGGTGGATGGGTCAATTGGTGGGTAGATGGAAAAGGGATGGTGGTTGAGTGCAAGGATGGGTGGGTGAAAAAGTGATGGTGGCTTTAAGGAGGGTGGTGCGTGCATGGGTAGATGGGTTGTTGTGTTGGATAAAGGTGGGTTGAAAAAGTGGTTGGGTTGAATAATTATACCAAATTTACCCCAACAACCAACAACAGCACCACAACAACAACCAACAACAACCCTCAACAACACCATCATCATCAGCACCACACCTGATGATGTAGGCTAGGAAGGAGAGTGTCTTGATCTGGGCCGCTATGAAGTCGACAAACAACTCGTGGTTGAAGTGAGGAGAGTTGCTGTGTGCGTGTGTGTGTGTGTGTGTGTGTGTGTGTGCGTGTGTGTGTGTGTGTGTGTGTGTGTGTTTGTATGTGTGTGTGTGTGTGTGTGTGTGTGTGTGTGTGTGTGTGTGTGTGTGTGTGTGTGTGTGTGTGTATGTGTGTATGTGTGTGGGTGTGTGTGTGTGTGTGTGTGTGTGTGTGTGTGTGTGTGTGTGTGTGTGTGTGTGTGTGTGTGTGTGTGTGTGTGTGTTTATATGTGTTTTTGTGTATGTGTGTGTGTGTTTTAATGTGTGGTCTGGTTTGGAGGAGTGGTTGTGATCGAAGTGAAGGGAGTTGCTGTAGTGTTGTGGTTGTGGTTGTGGTGTTGTGGTTGTTGAGTGATGGAAGTGGGAGAAGAGTGTTTGGTGTAATTTTAGTGGGGTTTAGTGTGTGGTGGCAGAGTGGTTTGGTGGTAAGATGGTGTGGTTTGGTGTGTTGGAGTGGTTGTGTTGTGGTGATGTGGTGGCTGGGTGGTTTGGTGGGAAGGTGGTGTGTTTGGTGTGTTAGAGTGGTTGTGTTGTGGTGATGTGGTGGCTGGGTGGTTTGGTGGGAAGGTGGTGTGTTTGGTGTGTTAGAGTGGTTGTGTTGTGGTTATGTGGTGGCTGGGTGGTTTGGTGGGAAGATGGTGGTGATGTGGTGGAGTGGTGATGGAGTGTGGTTGTGGTGGTGGTTGGTGTGAAATTTGTTGAAATGTAGGGAGTTGCTGTTGTGGTGTGGTGGTGGGGTAGTTATGGAGTGGGGGGTTTTGTAGGGTGGTTGTGGTAGTGATTGTGGTAGTGGTGTTGTCATGGTGGAGTGTGGTGTTGGTGTGTATATATGTGTGTGTGTGTTTGTGTGTTTGTGTGTGTGTGTGTTTGTGTGCGCTAAGAAGACAGACCGTTGTTGTGGCGTGGGGTGCATGTTGATGGTGTTCATGATGAGAGGAATGAAGTCTGCCACGTGAGAGTGCACCTGGTGGTGATGATGATGATGATGATGGGAGTGATGATGATGATGATGATGATGGGAGTGATGATGATGATGATGATGGAGATGATGATGATGGGGATGATGATGATGATGATGATGATGATGATGGGGGTGGTGATGATGTTGATGGTAATTATGATGACGATGTTAATGATATTTTACTAATTTTTATATCTTTATTTAGTTGATAAAATATATATATATATATATATATCATTTTTAAATTATAAAATAGTCTAAATGTTTTACACACACACACACACACACACACACACACACACACACACACACACACACACACACACACACACACACACACACACACACACACACACACCTGTTGCTTATAGAGCTGGTACATGAGTACAACAGCAATCGGCAACTCAGCAATCACTTTCAAGGAGCGGTCAGCCCTGGGCATGAGGTTGTACTGGGGGGGGGGGGGGGGGGGGGGGGTTGAGGAGTAGAGTGGGTGAATAAAATAAAAACACCAGCACCAGCAGTATCCCACCATCACCATCCAACAAACTTTTCAATTCGACCACAATCATCTCAACCTTCCATCCCACCCCTAAGCCATCCTTCCACCACCACCACCACCACCACCACCACCACCACCACAATCCCACCACTACCACCACCACTACCACCACCACCACCATCACCACCCACATACGGAGACATTCTGGTTCTCGTTATTCTTCTTCTCGGTGACGATGGTGGTGGTGGTGAAGACTTCGTCTAACTTCGTCTTTATGTCCACGTCGCTTATGTCAGCCACCTTTAGTTGCGTTCTGTCGTGGTGGTTGTAGTAGTGGTGGTGGTGGTTGTGGTAGTGGTGGTAATGGTAGTGCTAGTGGTAGTAGTGGTTGTGGGGGTAGTAGTAGTAGTAGTGGTTGTGGTAGTGTTTGTAGGGGTAGTAGTAGTAATAGTGGTGGTGGTAGTAGTTGTGGTGGTAAAAGTAGTAGTGGTTGTAGTAGTGGTAGTATTAGTAGTAGTAATGGTAGTAGTAGTTGTAGTAGTAGTAGTAGTAGTAGTAGTAGTAGTAGTAGTAGTAGTAGTAGTAGTGGTAGTAGTAGTAGTGGTGGTAGTAGTTGTGGTGGTAAAAGTAGTAGTGGTTGTAGTAGTGGTAGTAGTAGTAGTAGTAGTGATAGTAGTAGTTGTAGTAGTAGTATTAGTAGTAGTAGTAGTATTAGTAGTAGTAGTAGTAGTAGTAGTAGTAGTAGTAGTAGAAGTAGTAGTAGTAGTAGTAGTAGTAGTATTAGTAGTAGTAGTACCTGTTCTCACACATCTTTTCCAGGTGCTTGGGGAGACTCTCATATACTCCTTTAACGTACTTTAGAAAGCCCAAGACCTGTGATAATAATAATAATAATAATAATAATAATAATGATAATAATGATAATAATAATAATATTGACAATCATATTTTGTGTATTTATATAGCGCTTTAAAATAGTATGGTTGTGTGTTTTCATTGGTAGAGATAATTGTCCGCACAATAATAAAAAACAATGAAATAATGATTTTAATTTGTTCATTTACCCCAATAAACAGCCATTATCCCACACCAATCCCTCCCAATGACTACCAAAACACCATCTCCACAACATCACCATCAAACCACGCTCTGACCACAAACACACCATGGAACGTTGTAAGTCCCTCAACACGCCACAAGCTCTCCCTTAGCACCCACACCACTACAGAATCACGCCAATACACTACATGCAACCGCACTTCTACGACGCACCCCTATCATAAAACCAAACTGCCACACCACCACACCATAAAAGAAACACACCACCACACAAAACACAACAACAAAACCACCACATAACCACACTACTTCAAAACCACACATAGCCACCCCACAGCCACACAGCTGCCACACAACCACACCACACCACATAAAACCACAGCACGCACATCTGGGTTGTTGGCAGGGTGGTACTGCTTGATCAACTGGATGATGATCCTCAAACACACTATCACGTTCTCCTCGCAATCCACCTATGTTTGTGTGTGTGTGTGTGTGTTTGCATGTGCGTTGCTGTGTGTGTGTGTGTGTGTGTTTGTGTGTGTGTGTGTCTAGGTATGTATGTGTGAGTATACTCTTTGTGTGTGGGTGTTTTTACGTGTGAATGCATGTGTGATCACTCCTATTTTCCCCCTCCCCCCCCTCAAACACCCCTCTCCCTCCCACTCCCCCATCCAGCCACCTCGACCATCTTGAAGAGGAGGGAGAGGATGGATGGAACGTGGGGACGAAGGTGTTCATTGGAGGGCATGCGATGGATGAGTTCGAGGAGCACTTTGCGCAGTTGCTGTGGTGGGGAGTTGTGGTTGTGTGATATGATGGTGGGGGGTGGGGTGGTGGGGAGTTGTTGTGGTTGTGTGGTGGTGGTGTGTGGTTGGAAGAGGCGTGGTTGTGTGGTAGTGATTGCGATACAGTGGTGATGGTGGTTCAGTGATGGCTGAAAGATTCTGTAGTGCAGTGGTAGCGGGGGTGATGGAGGTTTTGTGGTGTGCTGTGGTGAATAATGGCAAGGGTGAATGCAGTGGCGACTAAGCCGTCATGAGTGGGTGTTCCAGGGAGGCGCATGAGGGTGGAAAGATGAACTCTCCATTTCCTCACTTTCTCAATATTATTCTCACCATTATTATTTTTATTCTCCTTATTATTATTGTTGTTTTTATTTTATTTATTTTTCTTTTTATTAATATTATTATTATTTTGATGATTATTAATTTATGATTATTATATTTTTTTTTTATTAATGTTGTTATCATTACTATATATTGTTGTTATTGTTATTATTATTATTGTTGTTCTTATTAACATCATCTCTTCTTTATAACGCTATACAACCCCCTTTCAAATACTCCATCCCCCCATCCAATCCCTCCATCTACCACATCATCCACCTCATTCATTCCTCAAATAACTCCCTCAACTTATCCACTCCTCAAACCCCTCCCTCCATCATCCACCTCATGCCCTCCCCTCTCCTTCCAACTCCTCCCTCCATCCACCAAACCATCCCCATCCACTCAACCACTCACTCCCCCCTCCTCCCCCCTCTTCCACCTGCGTAGAGTTCTCGGTGATGAAGACTGGCTCTGTCTCCTGCAGAGTCCTCATGAAGACCTTCAACGACTCGCCAATGAACTGCGCATAACCAGGATTCGAGACGATCAACTGTTTCGTGTGTGTGTGGTGGTTTTATGGTGTGGGATGTGGTGGTTTTTTAATAGTGTGTGGGCATGGTCTAATGGATTTTGGACGGTGGTTTCATGGTATGGGTGTGGGAGTTGGTTTTATGGCATGGATGTGGTGGTTAATTCGTGCGAGGGGGTTGTCAAAAAGGAATGTTGTTATGTTTGTTTCGTGTTTGTTGCTAGTTAATAGGAGATGTAGATGCTGCTGCTTATGATACCAGTTGCATGTGAATATGTATCAGTCGCTCATGAATATTTAACAGTTCTTATTGAACTTGGTCGTTTTTTGAGCATTTGCACTTTTTAATGTTCGGAAACCATTCATTTAACTAGGTTTCACAACCAACTTCTCATCAAACACTAATCATAAGCCACCCAACACCATCATCATCATCACCCATCTACCCACTACCATCAATTTCATCACACAGTAAACATCATCACCACCCTCCCAACACCATCATCATCATCACCACCCACCCACTACCATCAATATCGTCACACATTAAACATCATCACCACCCTCCCAACACCATAATCATCATCATCACCCTCCCAACACCATCATCATCATCACCACCCACCCACTAACAACAATATCATCACCCATTAAACATCATCATCATCATCACCCACCTCAAAGTTCTCACACAACTCCTGGGCAGCCTTCAACTTCTTATCAGCTGCTCGAGGTGGATGAGTGGCAATTAAGAATCTAATTGATCTAAATCATTCAATTATAATTATTGGCAATTTTTCATTTAATGATCTAAAAGAATACATGATTGCTGATTATTTGGATTGTTAATAGTTTGAAGCTTGTTAGGGTTGATGCCACTTTGGTAACACTCATTATTAATATAATTACTATTATCAAAACTCATATCATCCATATTTTAATATTATAATTAAACTAAAAAAAGGTACTTTATATATAGCAACTTGATCAAGAACTTAGATGCATCCCCTAGTTATTAGGTATAGATATCCACCATCATTATCATAACCCATTAAACATCATCATCAATATGCATCCACTAGATATAAGTGACTAATTCGTCCTTTCCAAAACAATTATTCCAATCCAAATTAATTACCAGCTCATGCCATCGTAATCTCCATCTTACATAATTTAATAGTGATCTGATTATAATATGTAAAAAAATAATTTTCATTTTTATACAGCGTCTGGGCACACGAGATTGGACAATACATGTTATCATCATGTTGAAATGCAAAAAAAAAATAATAATAATAAAAATAGTATAATAATAAGAGCAATGAGTAGCATGGAGTAATTATTTGGTACGCTTCAAAGTATGCAAATTAAAATAATTATTATAGAACTATAAATATATATATAACATAACATATCTCTAACATAAATAGTAACTATTTGCTTCTTTCCCAACTCACTGTTATGCGCAGCGTCAGCGATGATGCTCACGTAGGACCTGAAGGTGCTCAGTTGGGTGGATGGATCCTGGGGACTGAGTGGGTTCATCCGGGCGCCTGGTGTCAAAGGCCCTGTCATCATGGTTGTGATGGTGATGTATTGTATTGTATTGTATGGTGGTGGGGTGATTATTTATCGGTCTTTATGCTATCAAGATGACTTCTAATTAAATTTTGATTAAATTATAATTATTAAAAATGGATTATTTGAATTATCAGAAGTATTTGTTTTGTGGTTTATATTCATTGAAAACAGTCAGTCCAGCGAAGGAGAAATGTGAATTAAAATAAAAAACCAATCAACTCACCAGACATTGTACCGGAGTATTCTTTGCAAATATATTTCAAATGTCAAATGGAATCGTATTAACGCGTTCGCAATAAAAGCTATCAAACACTAACTTAAAACATGAACCTAACTTCGACAAGTTGTCTAGCGCTTAGTTAATAGGAATTTTAACAACTCAATTTGCCTCTAAGTTTAAATTTTTTTTCCTTTTCTTCTAGTAAAAGTCATCATTTAATTTTTTAAAGAAATCTTGTTTTTTTTTATTTTTTCATGAGAGTTAAATAGATAACGCAAAATACAAAACTTTGAGTCTAAATGTCTCAGTCATATACATAGATATAGTATATATAGATACGTAGTGAAAACTTGTAGATGGAAAATGCGAACCTGGTTCAACATACGTTAAATAGTCTAATTATTCCTAATAATTAAAAAATTTAAATGCTGTTTAAAATTTATTTAAAATAATAAAAATATTTTTTCCTATTTAAAATGTATGAAAACTATTTATAAAATATATAATACTTTTTTGAACATATTTAGTGCTTTTTCATCTATGCAATTGTTGTCTAATTATTTTTTTCTTGCGATTTATTAACTAATTGTTAGCTATTTTGTACAATTAATTATTTTAAAAAATATTATAATATATTAATAATAATAACTCATAATGTCTTATCAATGTGCGGTTCCAGGTTGCAGTAATGACAAAAAACAGTTTTTTCACAGGTATTTCATTAGCTATAAAATACGACAATGGGGTGTAGATAAAAGGACATAAGCCATATCATTGTCATTGTCTGAGTTGTTTTTTATTTTATTGTTAAACTTATTGAATATTAAGTTATGCCACAATTTCACTCAATAAATCTATTACATAAATTTTTTCCTCATATATTTATAAATTCAACATTATAATTAGCTACTAATTATAAGTATAATTGAGCTTTTTTACAATTTAAATTTAAAGATTTCCAAAAGACTCGATGAAGGACCAATGAAAGTTGGTCATATCCAGAAATAAAGAAAAGATTTTAAAAGACCATGAATGAGTCAGCAGTAGGCACTTCTCTTCAGAAATTTATGAACCATATCTCATGTATAAATTTAAATTATTTTATTATTTATATTAATTATTTTTATATATTTGATTGATCTTTTATCAATGTCCAGCTTTTTAATAAAAATACATAGTTGTTTCCATATTAAAACATTTTATTGAATAAAATAAAACAAATGAAAGATAGAGTCTGTATAAAATTCTATTTAAAACATAATGATGAACGTGAAAAAAGTAACTAATGAAACCAAGTCCTTCCTAGTTCCCAACAAGAGAGGCTCTTGGGGGGCTTCATCAACTAAGATTGAACATCTTAGAATATCTAAAAAAATCTCTAGTCGCAGTCTTTTGAAGTTCGGCAGTGTATTGTTGTTGTTCAAAGCTGGAAACGATTGACTGAGAGACTGAGACTGAAATGTTCGGTTACCAATTTAAAAAAATAAAACTCAATCCAACAATTAAAATATAAACCATAAGTGTTTTTAACAACTGGTAAGTATAATAAATATATTTAATATTATATAATTATAATACCTTATATCGCTCTTTTTGGTACAGAAATAAACAAAGTCACGGTATACTTTTCTTTCTATGTTAGACAATTTGAATAACCGTCTCTTGCATTTGCGATTAATACAGATGGCGTATCTATACTACTTGTTGTTTGTAGGATATCTATGGTCCTATATATATAGTATATTACTATAGGTATAGTAAACTCCACAGCATCTCTTACTTGGAGCACAAAACCAACAACTACATCCATCAGATTACAAAAGCTACAGTTGGACAATACAAAACCTCTTTTAGCAACTTTCAAACGTCGAAAGTTAACTTGGTTTGGCCACGTCGTCAGGCACGATTCACTGTCCAAGACGGTGCTACAAGGGAGTCGTCGAGGCCGTCAGGAAAAGAGCTGGATGGACAATGTGAAAGAGTGGACGTCTCTTCCCTTGAGCAGTCTTCTCAACACTGCTAACAACAGAACTGAATGGTGGACTGTAGCTTTTCTATGCCTCTTCTTTCTTATTTTCCCCCAACGACAAACTCAGTCACCGCCATGATGAGGATGATGATGATGATGGTGATGAAGAGGTGATCACATTGGACTAGCGGTTTGTTGAGATCAGCTCATACCATCGTCATCTCCATCTTACATAATTTAATAGTGATAATTTAATAGTGTCACTTATTGAAGGCATATGAGCATTATTCTTATCAACGGCAGGAAAAACATTTACTGATGGATAGTTTGTGAGGTGGTTGTGGTTTGGTGAATGCGGTAGCTTGGCTAGTGCGTTGAGGGAGTTACCATGCTGATATATTTTGCGATTCATCACATAAAGGAACATTTTTGATTAATTATTTTTGTAGTTACTGTGGGAGCTTATAGATTATAATTTAGGATCAAACTTACAAGATATATTAGTTGTCTACAAGAAGTCAATATCCATAGGCGCTGACTTGCCTAATATATTGGGGGGGGGGGGGCAGGCCATATCGACGATATCATCTGAAAATCTAAAACTGGAGATAGTTCTCTTATTTATTTCAGAACCTATAAAAAATTCAATATTTTATTAGAGCTGTGCTGATGGTTTATTCTGATTTAACAATTGAAAAATATCTGATTTTCATCATCTTGAGTTATCCCATCTTATCTAGACAATAACTGATAAATTTGGTAAATTTAATTTTATTGAAATATTTATTCCACCTTCATGATATAGATTTCAGACACAAATTTTATGAAAAGCCAAATCTTTTTATTCTAAACATTTAACAAATAACAAATAAAAAAGCAAAATAAGCCACATCAAAGATACTGATCGTTTTCAGTTTATGCAATAACCAACACTGAAAGCATTGTAGAAACCATGCATGAAGTTTCAGTCACAAATATTGTTGAAAAATCACTAAAAAGGCCAATAAGTTAGTTTTTTCAAATTCATGAGTTGATAAATAAGCATAAAAGTTATGAAGCATCAAGAAGCGAAAGCATTCTATGTGAAACATTTTAGTATAAAGCATTCTAGCGTGATACATTCAATTTCATTTTTCAATTGTTTCATAACTTAATAAAAGATCATTATGATTTTAGTGTTCAAATAAAATATATCATAATATATTATTGCATATAATATGACCAATTCAATACTCATATCCAAACTCAAGATTAGTTATCCACCACTTCTTGCAACTTTATATCGTCACCACCACCCTCCCCAGAAACCCCCATCTTCTCAGGCACGTAGTCGTTATGGGCTCTGTTCTCATTAACTATTCTGAAAATTATTGTTCAAAATTATTATCAGACATAACACTATCGTTATTATTATTTGTAAAGAATTTGATTCGGTATTTAATAGTTGGAAATTTCAAGATTCGTATTCGATAGCTATATCAGATCGAATACCAATAGTATTCACGTGATAATCACTTAGAAATTTTAATCAATTAAGTTTATCAATCTTGAAAATTAGTAAATCTTATTAAACTTAATATTTTTCAATTTCCACATTCACAAAACTTACAAAACTATCCACAAAAACATAAACAACAATAAAATTGTTTTAAATGTATCATTTTTACAATAATTATATTAGTGTTTTAACGAAATTTGGTCTCAGTTAATTTGAGATTAGAAGTGATAGACTAAATTTGATGGAAATTTGAATCACCAGGAGTTGACCAACGCATCAAATTTCATTTATTTTGCCTTTAGTTTTATTTGTTTACTCACAATGGCGTCTCTTCAGTGCTCTTCATAGTGAGGTAGGCATTACGTGGTTTGAGGTAGACAGGGTCTGACTGTAGAAGAGTGTCCATGTCCAAGTAGGCCTGATGCAGATAACCATCATTATCATTATCATCATCATCCCCATTATCATCTTCTTTATCGCCATCATCATCATCGTCATCACCATCATCATCATCACCTGCTGCACAGACGTCTCGAGCATGTCACCAAGGGAGGTGACCAACGCATCAAAGGTTGGTCTTTCTTCAGGAATCGCCCTCCAACACGACGTCATCACTTCGAACCTGTGTGTGTGTGTGCCGTCATTGTCGTTCCATTGCTCCAGCCTTTAGCAAGATGTCACACAACTTCTTTAGGAAACGACTTCTCAACCACCGTTTTCCACCATACGTGTCCTACCGCACTCTTCCACCACTCTATCATATTTCCACACTATCCCACCACATTATCTAACCCACCACACATTGCTACTTACCACACCACCCACCAAACTTTCCTCCCACACCATCTAACTCACACTTTGAGGGGACACGCAGAAGGCTTTTCAAGTCTCAATCCATTCTTCAACTTTCTCACAAACTTGTTATTCATCTCCATGCCAGCGTAAGGGTTGCCTCCTGCATTGGTGAAGCGTTAGATTTGAATCGTCTGAATGATCATTTGAATTCACGCCCTTTAATTATAATTTATTTATTTCTTTTTATTGTGTGTTTGCTTTTGTTACATATTTTTTCTTAAAAAAATTAGTAAACAAATTGAACTTAGTTTGTTTTGTATGAAATGTTTTAAAGCATTTTTCACATATTCTAGTTTCGTCTTTTTGCAAAGAGCACATCTGGTTTGTTTTTCATCTGAAATTGAATAATGATCTAACTTATCCAACCTTACAGGGTTTAGCACTTGAATTTCCACGGTTTTTCCACTTTTTGGGCCTTACACTACCTAAGGAAGATAGTGGCATATCTACTAGAAGCTTTTTTTCCTGTTATATCCATCGTTGACATGAAATAACTGTACTGATGCCCCTGCCATATCTAATGATATAAACTAGAAAGTTATAATTTCTTACTATTGGATGCTTTTTACAGTTTATAATCAAAATAACCCCTTGAAGTTATTTTGAAACTAAATTCACAACAACGCTGGCACCAAGACCCAACTCCTTGTCATATACTGGACCTATTGTTCCCTGGTAGGGCTCATATTGAATTGAAAAACCAAGACGGTTGCGAAGACATCAAAACTTAAACCCAAATCTTATTGGCTTCTCTCTCATAAATTGTTTCACACATTTTTTCATAATGTGTGCTGCCATGCTTTCATCAACACTGATGCTTCCAAGAGGACGTTTTCTATAAATTTTTGGTTTAGCAAACAATTTGAAATCTCACTTCGGTAAAATTTTGTTTTTTTCTTCATTTTATATTCTCTGCACTAGAAATAAAATAAATATTTATAAACTTATATGCAAATTGGACACACTCCTCCGTTCTTGCTCACTGTTCCAAAATGGAAAATTCATAATTTTCGTAAAAATGATTAGAAATTTATGAAAAAATGTTAATTATATATAAAGTAAAAATAAGTTATTGAGAATAAGCAAAAAAACAAAATACAGAAAGTTTACAATTTTATTAATTATTTTTCTTTAGGCTTATTTTCAAACAAATTTTTCCCTTCTTTAAATTAACAAGAAAAATCAATGAAAATATAATTGTAAGATAGTGGAAAAAAATTTAAACCATATTTTAGTTAATCAATTTTTAAACAACGTTCAATTGACAAATTGAAGATTTACTGGTTATTTAATTTTCTGTTAATTCTGTTTCCTGATGTTCTTAAAAATGGAACACTGAGCAAATACGGGTTAAATCATGTTTACTTTTTTTTGCATTGAAAAAACAAATGCGCTTTATACATAGTATTTTACGATACTTGGAATTCTCCTCACATTCAACTCATCATCATTCCCATACATGATCATCGTCAACATTATCTTATCTGATATTACACCCACCATCAGATCAACACTAAAACCACCACCATAACCATCATTTTCACCACTTGACTCACCAAACGTGAACATTTCCCACAGCAACACTCCAAAAGACCAACTGTCACATTTAGTAATTAATAATAATTGAAATAATTATCTTTTATATTAAATTAATTGAACTTTTATAAATTCAAATCTGAATGACAAATTATCAAGTTAAAGTAATGTCTTGAATATCACAAAACCGAAAAAAATGTTTCAAGGCTTTCATGCTTGGAAGACCAAAAATATAATATGATAATGGTTAAAACTATTATTTATTATTTTCGTTTTAGAGTTAATACAGCCAACGTACACGTCACTCTTGCTGGTGTAGACTCTGTGGGTGAGTGACTCCAGAGCCATCCACTTTATTGGTACTGGAGCCTGTATCATCATCAACATACCTATCATCATTTTAGTCCTCATTGTCTTCGTTTTTTCATTATCATTATTTCAATGATAGAGATTAAGTTTATTGAAATCATTATCTATGTTACAGGCAATGTGTAGAATCAGGCAGTGATTTTTTAGATTCATTGAACTTGAAATTTTTTTTTTAATTTTGGATTTATTAAATTTGGATTTATTAAATTTTAGATTTTTTAAATTTTGAATTTATTAAATTTTGGATTTATTAAATTTTGGATTTATTAAATTTTGGATTTATTAAATTTTGGATTTATTAAATTTTGGAATTATTAAATTTTGGATTTATTAAATTTTGGATTTATTAAATTTTGGATTTATTAAATTTTGGATTCATTAAATTTTGGATTTATTAAATTTTGGATTTATTAAATTTTGGATTTATTAAATTTTGGATTTATTAAATTTTGGATTTATTAAATTTTGCATTTATTAAATTTTGGATTTATTAAATTTTGCATTTATTAAATTTTGGATTTATTAAAATTTGGATTTATTAACTTTTGGATTTATTAAATTTTGGATTTATTTTTGGGATTTTTTGAATTAGATCTTTAACTTTTAGTAATGAACTATAAAACTGTAAAAAAATGTTGAAAAGTACTTTTTTGGGATTCATCAAATCCAATGCGATTCACCTTTAACTTGTTATTATAAACTATGTAACTGTTTAAAAAAAAATAATAAAACAAAATTTCAAGCAACGATTTATTCTTAGAAATTACTGAAATTTTCAAGCAATCCATAGAATGACTGATTCTAGACATTGCCTGTCAATCAATCAAATCAATCAAATAAAGTTTTATAGCGTTCTTTCATCAAATTCAAGAGCGCCTGTAACATATATAAAAAAGGGAAAAACACACGTACACTCATCACACATATGCAAACTCACATCTGACTTCTTAGTATATTTCTCGTACTTGTGTAAGCCTTTAGACAGACCAAAGTCACATATCTTGACCACATTATCGTCTGCTAGTAGAATGTTACGAGCTGCCAGGTCTCTGTGGAGAAACTGTGGAGGATGGTTGTTGTAGAAGTTTTGTAATTGTGTTAGTTGCTGTAGTTGTATTTATTTGGGTGAACGGGTAGCCAACAATGAAAGGTCCTAGGTTCAAGTGCAACCAATGCCCTAGTAACCCAAAGGCGCAAATGAAAATATGCAGCCTAAGTGGCCTGGAAGCTCGTTCGGGTTATACGCCACTATAATAATGCTCGTCATTATTATTATTATTATTATTTGATTGTTAGTATTAATGTTGCTTGGAGCGGTACATTAACTTTTTGTTCTAATACGTTAACGTTAACGCTTTTCCGATTTTTCAAACAATTTTTTTCTCAATATTCATTGAGTGCAGTAAAATATATACATCAAAAATATAATAAAAAACCTTATATTTATTTTTTATTTCATTATTCTGGATCTTGGAAAATTAAATATCTAAATAAATGTACTAATGTTTTTTAAAAATTTAACGTCAGATTTTAAACTTTAAAATTCTAAAGAAATTTAATTTATATCATTAAGACAGTTTTGAATTTGTTTTTTTAGAATTTAAAATATACTTATGTTATTTTTTGAAACTAGGGGTGGAGGATGACTGGCAGAATAAATGTTATATCCTTTTGAAAAAGGTTTGTTTCACGATTTGTTATATAAAGTTTAAAAAAGACGGGAATTAAAAATTTCCATAATTTATTATCATTATTATATAATATAATATGCGCACAAACCCTAATTGAAACCGTATTAGTTTAATAATAATAAAATTTCTATGTTTCAATTTCAATATTTCATATTTTTTACACAATTTTCATTGGTAAAGTGAATATTTTAAATCATTTGAACATTCTGAGATTCGATTCGAAAACTTTAGATTCTATTTAGGATTTGTGCTTTGGGATTCAAGTCATTTTAGAGATGATTTGAGATTTTTTCATGAAGATTCTATTTGAGATTTGCCTACTACATCAAATACAATCAAGTTTGAAAATTCTTTCCTTAATGCATATTTATTAAAACTTCTATAGGTCAAACTTCCCTCATCAACATTGACCCAAATTAAACATTCACACTACCACTGCCTTCATTGAAGCTAGGTAGTCCATTCCTCTGGCTATTTGGTAGGCAAAGCAGACAAGGTCTTTAGTGCTGATCGTTTGGTTGTCTGTTCCGGTATCTCTCTGTGACAATCTCATTCTTTGTGGGTCTTCTTGTATGTCTGTTGGTTTTTTGGGCAATTTTCCTTATTTTCATTTTTATTTTTGCTATTTCTATTTTGTAGAAACAAAAAGATTATGCAAAGCAATGAGCTTTGGTTGTAGTATTTCTTACTAGATTCTTTGACGTATCCAGAGTCAGAAGACGTGGTAACTGAGCCGACAGTGTCGTTGTTGGTGGTGGTACTAATAGCGGTGCTGTTTTGATTTTGAGATGTGACGTATTGGGGAGTTACAAGCACCTTGTTGCCACTGCTGTCTGTCGTTAACTTGCCTGTGGTAGCTGTGTAGTTAGAGGAGGAAAGGTTGAGGTAGTTGCAATGAGGGGCAACATTTAATCGCGATCGGAATTTAAATCGGGATTTTAAAAAATTTTCGATTTGATTTGGCCTAAACGAGATTCGAGCAATAGTGATTTTATTTAAATTTACTGCGATTTTATTTGACTAAGTTTAATGAGTGAGAAAAGATTTTAGTGTTGGAATGGCAGTGGTTGTGGCTGTACTAGTGAAGGTTGTGGTGGTCGAGTGATTATAATTGTTTCAAATTTTTTACAAATAATTTTTTCTACACTCACTTCAATCTTTTCCAACCCTTTTTATCCCCTTCCTATCCTCACAACCGTCTACTCATTTCCACCCACTTATCACTCTAACCCCCTATCTTTTTCCCAACTTACCGATTACTTTCTTCTCTTCTTTTTCACCTCCCAGCGACACAGAAACGTAGTTTTTTTTATTCGTCATAAGGTAGTTTCTGAGGCAGCCTTTCGAACAATACTCCACAATGACGTAGAAGATGCCTGAAAAAGTACAGGTGGTTAATGTGGAAGAAAAGTTGAAGAAAGAAGATAGGTTTTTTTAAAAAGAACAAGTAGCTATGGAGTGTTAAAAAGGTATGTTTATTATTGGAATAGAAAAGATAGTGTAGGAGAAAGGGATAGAAAATCTATTGTAGATAGTGGACATTCAATAAGCGGTTATAGTGAATATAAATGAGATGAAGGTTTATATAGGTGAAAGTTTAAATAAGGTTTGGTGCAAAATAGCTGAATTTCGAAGTGGTGCTGATAATGGTTGAGATTAAAACAACGTCCTTAAAAAGATAGTGACCCTTATCAACGTGGGTGGTGACGGCTCCAATGAGGTTGAGGATGTTGAGGTGGGATCCGATGTGGATCATGATCTTCAGCTCCGAGAGGAGAGCCTGCACTTGCTCCTTGTTCGTGATGTCTGTGGGAGTTAGAAAAAAAAAGATAAGTTGAAATTCAATGAATGATGGTTGAAAAAATGGGAAAAAAGGGTTTGAAAAACGGCTGGAAAAGCTGATAATTTGGAGAAAAATTTTGAAGCAAAAGATAAAGATGGTATGAAAAACGTAGAGAAACAGAGGTAATGATGGAATAAAAAAGTGAAAGAGTTGCTTAAACACTTATGGATTACATTTTACAGTTTTTTGTAGTGAAAATATAAAGAAATGTGGGTGAATTTAGGCTAGAGTTTTTCCTTTAACAGTCTCTACCATAATTATCACAGTTAGGCTTTCCACACAAGCCACCCTCTTCCCCATCTTTTTTGACCAACTCACCTTTAACCATCTTCACAGCAACTTTCGTTTCGACTTCATCATCTCTCAGACCCACCACCCTGCCCTTCACCACCTTCCCAAATGCCCCTTGTCCCAGCATGGATTCTGTAGTGGTTTTTTGTAGAATTGTCCTTTTGAAATATTTAAAGAAAAACACTTTAATCAATAAATAAAAAATATAATTAATACTTTTTAAATCCACTTTTTTCTCCATTACACATCCATTCACTCTAAACTCCACCCATCTCTCTATAACTTTGCAAATCCACTCATCCCTATTTTTAATGCCTCATTTAGACCATCCAAACCTAGTACTCAGTTTTTCACTCTTCCCGAAAATCTTTTTCAGATCATTTTTTTCTCATCTTCATTCTCCACTTTCTTCCCTTAATCTCATTCCTTCTTCCACTTCAACCCTTCCCATCCCCCTTTTTTTACTCTTTTCTTTCGTTTTTCTTTCACCCCCTCCTCCTTCCCTTCTTCTTCCCATCTTCTTCCTTCTCTCACCCACCCAGTTTGAGACTCTCCTTGGGCACTTCCCAGGCAGGGTCGTAGGCCAGACACTCGGTTTGTTGGTCAATTGGCAGATCAGGGTCATAGTTGTGATCCTTCTTGGGACTCAAGTACAACTCGAATGGTGACTTCATAGACTGTAAAAAGGGTGGAATGATGGGAGAAGTAAGATGGAGGTTATTGTGGTGGTATCACAAAAGGTAGTAGTTGTTGTTGTAACAGTGGTTATTGTGGGTTCCCAGAAAGATGCGCACAAACAATTGCGCAAACAGAAAAGTGCTTGAAGAGACAAATGCGCAATCAAAAAATACGCTGAAAAATGAAAAAAATAGGCACACAGATTTTCGAAAAAATCACTTAGATAAATACGCAAAAAGAAAAACGCACGCACAACTATGTGATGTGGGTGAGGTTGGCTTTTTTATTTAAATTGATATATAAACATGTATTGGAAGGAGTCTAAAACCAGTTTTATTAAACAAATTTATTTGAAGGCGCTTTTGAATTCGATAAAAAGCGCTATAGAAATAGTTGTGATTGATTGAACTAAATGCGTAGGCAAAAAAAATTTGCAAAGAGAAAAATCGCACACAGAGAAATGCTAATGTAACACATTTTCAGTAATTCATGACATATTTTATTTTAGTTTTTTTAGTTTGTTTTCAAAAAATAAATACTTTTGGAAAAACACAAATGAATTATTTTATAAATGCTATTCAATTAATGTATTTTATGAATAAAATCAGCTAGAAAAATGTCTGATATGAAATTCCTGTCATGCCTGAATGATTTGATTGCTTATATAATTTTTGTTTGTGTAGGGTCAATTAGAAAAAATCAAATGTCTTTTTGGTAATTATCTAAGTGATTTGCGCAAAAATCTGTAAGCACATTTTTTCGCGTATTTTTTATTTATTTTTTTTGTTTTCGCGTTTTTCTATTTGCGCACTTTGCTGGTTGCGCATTTTTATGTTCGCGCATTTTTCAGTTTGCGCATTTTCTGGTTGTGCATTTTTCTGTGTACGTTTTTTCTGTGTGCTCAATTTTCTGATTGCGCATTTTATTGTGTGTGCAATTTTCCGTTGCGCATTTTTTCCCCGCATTTTTTGTTGCACATCTTTCTAGCCACACTTATTGTGGTAGAGTGAAGGTGTTTGTGGTGGTAGTAATAGTGGTAATTTTAATCTTAGTAATAAAAAGTGAAGTGTCAAATATAAACTTTTCCCCATTTCCCCCCACTTATTAACCTGTACACTTTTCATTCTTCAACCCTCAATCTAAAACCCCATTAAAACCTCCTCCACCCTCTTCCTACCTCTAATTCTCTCGCTTTTAATTTCCTTCTTAGGTACCAAGAGGCACACAAAAACCCAGCTACAAACCCCACCAGGATGATAATTGGAAACAGAATCGCTTGGGTTCTGGGTGGAATGTATTGAAGTGAATGGAACGGAATTATAGTAGATGAAGCGTTTAATATGAAATACTTTTGACAAAAACACACACAAAAATAAATGAACACAAACAGGTTCTAGGAAAAAGTCTTTAAGTAACAAAAGTCTTCGGTTAAAGTCTTCAAGAATGAAACATTTCAGAAAGAGATAACAATTGAAAAGAAATTTTTTCACAATTTATAAATTTCCATGAATGTAAAAAATTAAAGAAAACCATTTTAATTAATAATAAAATATAATAAAAATATATTATAATTTCAATTATTAAATACTATAAAGACTAATTAAACGATTTTTGTGTTAAAATCAGGACTAACAACATGGAAGCTTTTTTTCAGAGCTGTTTTACGATTAAAAGTTTTAATCGTGCGTTAATCGTATTTTAACGCAATGTTTTTAGCATATTTGACATTAGTATAAAATATTATTACAAAATTTTTTTTTTAATGTAATTGAAAAAATTTAACATTTTTTATAAAAGTAATATATCTTTTAAAGAAGAAAAAATCAGAAATAATAAAAAAAGCAATTGTCACACATAATTTTGAGCCAGTTACTCAAGCAAAAAAGAAATCCACATTTTAAAAAATATGAAAAAATCCATAAATGATAAAAATTAAATTGTACACATCCTTTTTGAGCCAGTTACTCGAACAAACAAGATTTTCAACAAAAGTTGGATATAAAGGGACTCTTTTCTTGCCAACTATGTGTTCTGACAAGCTGAATATACGTTCACATGGAAATGTACTTGCAGGAGATGACAAGAACTTTCTTGCCAGTTTTGCAAGAGCCGGATATGCTCCTTCGTGTTGTTGCCACCATACAAGAGGACAACTCTCAAAGCCTACCTCAGATTCTATTCTATAACGTTGAATTATTGACGTAGCAATCATTGAGGTATCTTCATCTTCAGAATCTGAAGATACATATGTTTGTAGTCTTTTGTTTGGTGAAGGCAGTATAGTTTTTGAGGTTTTCTTTTCTTCTCATAGTTTCTTCAACTCTTTCTTTTTTGGGAAACATTGTACATTTTTTAATCGAGAGTCTAATGAAGTGGCAATTCTTGACCATTGGATGTGTTGATTATTTATTTTCTGCTCCAATTTGGGCAGACATTTTGTGTGTGAAACGAATGGCATAAGCTGGATCATCTTCTGAAGTGCATTTTTTCTTGTGTAAAGTGAAAAATTGCAAGTAAAACTCTTTAAAATTTAAGTATTTTTACCCCTAAAAGTTCTGTTAAAAATCTTCAAAAAATGAGAATTTTTTTGATGAAACGAAATTTTTCACATTTGTTTGTTGACTGTAAATTAGTAGTTTTTGTGTTCACTTGCTGACAATGAGACCAAAACAGCAAAAAACTTTTCAATTTGGATAAGCTTAAATGCATTTAATTAATTAAATATTTAACGGCGTTTAAAATTTTAACGGTCATTAATTTATTAACGAGTTAATCGAAAGTTAATGTAGATTAAAGCACAGCTCAATTTTTTTTAATCAATAAAACTTTAATAATTGTAAACATTTTGTCGCTAATGTAGGAAAAATCAAATAGATGACATGAAACTTTCTGGCTTTTGTGAGATTAATCGGGAACAAGAAGTGCTAGGGCCTCAGTTGAGTACCAGTGCAAAACTTGCAAGCTCCCACTGGCTCCCTACTTCCCCAAGCAGATGAGCTCTGCAGTTGAAGGACAGGCTGTCTTCAGAACGACTCTTCTACACATAACTCAAGCTCAAAAATTTTTGTAGACAAGACTCTCACCAGTTTGATGTTTTCAATTATTCATTAATTTGATGTAGATTATTAAAATACTCACTAACTTAAAATTAGTTAACACAATATTTTCTCATTAATGTAATCACTATGTATCAATCAGTCAATTCAGTCAGTCAGTTAGTCAGTCAGTCAGTCAGTCAGTCAGTCAGTCAGTCAGTCAGTCAGTCAGTCAGTCAGTCAGTCAGTCAGTCAGTCAGTCAGTCAGTCAGTCAGTCAGTCAGTCAGTCAGTCAGTCAGTCAGTCAGTCAGTCAGTCAGTCAGCCAGTCAGTCAGTCAGTCAGTCAGTCAGTCAGTCAGTCAGTCAGTCAGTCAGTCAGTCAGTCAGTCAGTCAGTCAGTCAGTCAGTCAGTCAGTCAGTCAGTCAGTCAGTCAGTCAGTCAGTTAGTTAGTCAGTCAGTCAGTCAGTCAGTCAGTCAGTCAGTCAGTCAGTCAGTCAGTCAGTTAGTCAGTCAGTCAGTCAGTCAGTCAGTCAGTCAGTCAGTCAGTGAGTGAGTGAGTGAGTGAGTGAGTGAGTGAGTGAGTGAGTGAGTGAGTGAGTGAGTGAGTGAGTGAGTGAGTGAGTGAGTGAGTCAGTGAATGAGTCAGTGAGTCAGTCAGTGAGTCAGTCGATCAGTCAGTAGGCAAAAAATCGAAAAATTTAAAATTCGTTATGTCCACTTGGAATATGGTTCACTAGGTTATTTCAAGAATATTTAATATTGGAAGTTGGTACTGTTGATGCAACAATTCTTATTCACCACACCAGTGATCTCACTGAGTTCTCAAACCAGAACCCACAGATAAGTAATTGTCTAGTCTGTCTAGTCAGAGAAGTAATGGAACATCCCTATTTCAAGTTGTTCTGGTGGTGTTTTCCTGCTTGGGTGTGCACTTGGTAGCTGAAGCAGCAGTTGAGCACTTGGAGTAAGTCTATAAGTTAGTTTTTATTATGCAGCCCCTTCTCAAGACGGATTTAGATAGGCAACAGAAAGACTAGGACATTGATTAAGAGGCCTTACCTATAGAAAACCCAATCAGTGAGCAGGCTTCTGAAATCGATGACACTCTTGTTCACAACCTTGGAATAGAGAAACAGTGTGGTAAGGTGAACCATAAACGGAAGAAACTAGTAAGTTGAATGCAGTCAGTAGATCCATCATCCTATAAAAGAGCCAGCAGCCTAGAGATGGACAGATCGCGTCTTTCGGAGGCTTCATAAAATGGGTCAAGCAAAAAAACAATCAAAACTTAACTAGAGTAAAAGAAATATAGCTAAGTTTTTTATTCACTATTTTATTTTTTATTCAATGATTGATTTTTTATTCAATGATTGATTTTTTATTCAATGTTTCATTTTTTATTCAATGATTGATTTTTTATTCATGATTGATTTTTTATTCAATGGTTGATTTTTTATTCAATGATTGATTTTTTATTCAATGATTGATTTTTTATTCATGATTGATTTTTTATTCAATAATTGATTTTTTATTCAATAATTGATTTCTTATTCAATAATTGATTTTTTAATAAATAATTGATTTTTTAATAAATAATTGATTTTTTAATAAATAATTGATTTTTTAATAAATAATTGATTTTTTATCTAATAATTGATTTTTTATTCAATAAGTGATTTTTATTCAATAATTTATTTTTTATTCAATAATTTATTTTTGATTCAATAATTTATTTTTGATTCAATAATTTATTTTTTATTGAATAATTGATTTTTTATTCAATAATTGATTTTTTATTGAATAATTGATTTTTTATTCAATAATTGATTTTTTATTCCATAATTGATTTTTTATTCAATAATTGATTTTTTATTCAATACTTGATTTTTTATTCAATACTTGATTTTTTATTCAATAAGTGATTTTTTATTCAGTAATTGATTTCGCATTTAATACTTTTTTCGTATTTAATAATTTGTTGTATATAGACTATATAGAAGATATGTTTTACATAGACTATATATAGTATATATTTTATATAGACTATAAAGAGTATATAATTTATTTAGAATATAGAGAGTATATGTTTTTTATAATCTATAGACAAACTTTTCTTTATAAAAACGAATGAAATATAATATAACCCAATTATTTGCTTTATTATGATTAAAAAACCGTTAGTATTCATTAGCTTTTACATCGGCTTTATAGCACCTCATAGTCGAAATGTAAACTAGAAAGTCTAGAGCAAACAAAAAATTAAATTTGCAAAATTCAACTGAAAGCTAAATTTAATTTAGTTAAGTAAATTTTATTAAATGAAAATTTACATTAAAATACAAACTTGTTTATTTCTTTAGAGTTTGACGATAATACAACGTTTAAAGGGAATTTTTATTTAATACAATATAATTTCATCTTAGGGAGCTAAGCATTCTATCTTGGGAACCCAGTTGCTCAAGATGGAATTTTCTAGTGTTCATGTTTGAAGTAAAAAAACTTGTTTTTCTTTTTTTATTTATCCTTATGTTTGAGTTCACATAACTAAACAAGGTATCAATATAATGGTATGCAGAGACCTCATCCTAGGGGACCCTATCCTGGAGACCCCATCCTCGAAAACCCATCCTGGAAGAACTCATCCTGTGGAGACCTAATCCTAGGAGACCTCATCCTAGAAGAACTCATCTTGTGGAGACCTCATCTTGTGTACATTTAGCTGAAAAACTTTCAATTTCAATCAATGAAATGTTTAATACAATTATTATTATAGCTACTTGAAGTATTTCTTCAAACTAAAAATTATTTGTCAACTGTTTTTGTTTATTAAAATTATAATTTCAGTTTTTAAAATAATTCTCTTATTTAATTAGCATTCCAATAATCAAAATTATTATTTCATTGTCTTTTATATTCTCTTTGCTCAGCATTTATGTTTTGAACACGTGTCTATACACTGTATAGTCTGTATAGTATGCAGAAGTTTTTTTTATTTAAGAAAGTTAAAAATAGATTGGAATGCTGATTAAATTCAATGAGTAAATTAATTTTAAGGCTGAAATGATAATTTAATAAACAATAAACAAATAAATTTCAAATTTAACGAAATAATAAATAATATGGAAAAAAATTTCAAATATAAAAAATAATAAATAATATACAAATAAATTTAAAATATAACAAAATAATTTAAGTAGTTATATAAATAATTTTATTGAACATTTCATTGATTAATATAAATAATTCTCAATTAAATGTCTACAAGATGAAGTCCCCAGAGGATGAGGTCTCCACAGGATGAAGTCTCCACAGGATAAGCTCTCCTAGGATAAGGTCTCCGTAAATATTTTTTTACAGTAAAAATGTCAATTTAGAATTTCTGCAGATTCATTTAGGTTTTATCCATGTGTCAGATATCTTTAAAAGTGATTTTTCTTATCTGAATGTAAATTAAATTCCCCTTACCCTAATTATATGATCTAAAGCACGGTTTCTTAAGTGGTGGTCCGCGGAGCTCTGTTCAATAGGCCGCGAAATGTATTATATAAAATAAATTTTTGACAATAATTTAGTTTTGTATTTATTAATTTATTGCTAAAAGAATTAATGAAATGGCTCAAAAAAGTGAAGAGCAGCTTATTGAAAAAGTACAAAAGTCTTCGTGTTTTGCCATTCAGCTCGACGAATCCAGAGGTTTTTCCAACAGAGCTATTTTTCTTGGTTACGTTAAATTTGAAGCCAATAGTGACATTATTGAAGACGTATTGTTTTGCCTGGAGTTTCTTCAGCAGACAACAAATGCTGAAACTTTAAAGGTTCTGGATGATTATTTCATTGCGAAAAACATTTATTTGAACAAATTGTTGGTGTATGCATAGATGTTGCAGCAGCATGACGGGTAAAAACTTAGGACTTACTGCAAGGATAAATGTGATAGCTCCCAAATTTAAATCTGTTAAGTGCTCTATTTATCAAGAGATGCTAGTAGAAAAAAATGAGCTCTAATATGTCATTAAAATTTGTGTAAAAGTAGAAAACTTTATCCGCGAAAGTGCATTGAATACGCGTTTATTTTTGCACTTTGTGAGGATATATGTGGGAGAAAAATAACTTCGATTTTGCATACAGAAGTCATATGGCTTTTTCGGGGAAAATACCTTACTCGTCTATTTGGGCTTTGAAAAAATTGAAGCCTACGTACGCCACGAAAACTTGCTCTGGTGGATGTTTTTAGCTCCTATAATATCTATCTTGTCACATACCTTTCACCTTTTTCCTGTTTTTTGGAATCTAATGTCTTGTATTGTCTCCTGATTCTGCCTGTCTCTGCAGAAGATTATTAAGTGATTGACCAGCATGGGAAAAAAGATGTCATCTTTTTTCACCATTTCCACGTGCTGGAAAATAAGAGATAAGAAAACCATTTATCCTTCATGAAAATAATCTGCTCAACACAAAGCTTAAAAATAATCTAGTAAAAAATGATAATGGTTTGGAAGTTTGGAAAAAGTAAATTGTGTTGGATCGGTGTGCGTCTTGAATATCCTGATTCAGGATTCCTGAACTACAGACGTGAATTAGGAATTTCTTCAATGAAACTAATAAAAACCAACTGAAAATTTTTTTCTTCTTCAAATCGCTTTGACTGACAACAAGCCTCGAAGAAGTTTGCCCATTAATGCCCAATGATCCATACTGGGATCCAGTATACAACCTCAAAAGGCGCAGATTGCAAACGAATAAAAACGGTTTCATGCTTTTTCAATTCATTAGAAGGTTTTTTTAATCATTCTATGTGTTATTTCCGTTTTCGTCACTGTTGTCATCACATATCATTAGTTCAAAACGTTACATTAAAAAAATAGTGTTAATTTTTTTATAATGCCATTTAGCAACAGAAACTTTCAAGTTCTCAACTCTGAGTATTTTAAACAAGTTTCATTATAATTCTTTTTAAGAAAAAAATTCCATCATAACTCTGCTATTACCTTAATTGACCCAACGTTCCCAAAGTGGAACTTATCTTAAAGGCCTGAATCAGACAGTGAAGCGTTTTAGAATAAAACTTAATTTTTAATTTACGCTGATTCAAGATGTTCGTTGTTGTTTAAGAAAAAATTGTACAAATTGTAAAAAGATATTTTGAGTTTTCAACAAGTTATTTCAGACTAAAGTTGGTAAAAAAACACAAGATTCATGTCTTTTTGTTTTCGTTTCGTAGTCTTGTTGCTGAATTGATAACAGATGTGAATTTAACCTTTTTCTGTTACTACTTGATTAACATTTTCATGGGTGCTTTAAAATTAAAATTAGTTTTTTTTTCATGAAAACTGAATTTTTGTGGCTATGTTCCACTTTAGGAACGTTGGGTCACTCTCATTACTAAAATAAAATTTTGAGAAAAAACATTTTGCCAGTGTGTTGTTATGGCCCTATTGAATAAGTCGGATCAACAGAAACACTGTGGCATGATCATTAATGATTTTGGCGTTAATGGGTTAATAGCTTAAAGAAACTTTGAAACAAAGATGTTTTGTGCTTCAACAATTTTCTGAGCAATTAAGAATTCCAAAAAGTCATCAAATTTTGATTCCATCACTGTTTTAAAAGCAAATTAGCTCGAGAATTAGTCTAATTGATTCTGAATTCTAAACTAGGTAAAGTTTTTTCAATAAAACAGAATTAACATTACCATAGTCAAAGGGTTCGTAGAAGACTACGTCATAGTGGTAGTCACCACCTTTGTCGACACCTCTGCATATGAAAATGGGAAAAGAGGTGAAAGGGGCGTATTCGAAATTTTGTTCAACAAAGATCTCCTCTTTGCCGCCTTCGATCTTTCTGTGGTGAGAAATAAAGCGTGAAAAGAAGGTTAAGGAGGGGTGTAGAGGAAAAAATGATGAGGTAGAAAGTAGGCAAGGATTTTGAAATATGTGAGTGGTTTGATGAATGTGTATGTGTTTGAAAATCAAAATTTCATTGATATATGTACTGGTTTAAAAAAAAGGAAAAATATAGGAACTGAAAAATTCCAGATCACCAATTAATGGCTCACGAAAGCACTAACGTTTGAACAGTAGTTTCGTTTACAAGCTTTCCGAAACCCAACTCCGCCTCCATCATCGCCTCTTCAGACCACTTCCAATCCATCTGAATATTGCTAAATGTTTCTTTCGAACCTCTACAAGTTATTTTTATGGAACCTGCGTGTTGTGAAGATGTAATTGTCAATGTGATATAATAGTAATAATAGTAATAATAGGAAATAATAGTGTTGGTATAAGGTTGTGATTTTAATTTGATTAAATATTTACATAATCTGATAACATATTCATAAGGGTGCCAATGAAAATTAGCATTTTTTGTTTACATTTTTTACTATCTTATTTTATTTGTTCATTTAAATTTTGGAAAAATATTTTCAAAAATTTTATTTGATTTAATCGCCAACAGCCATTTTAGTGTCCGAATAATGTTAGTTGATTTTATATGAATTTTATATGAATACCCCCTGAATTCAAATATGGCAGTAGTTTTGTCCTAGGAGCTTGAGTTTTTGAAATATAACGTTTTAATCATTTGTATGTATCACGATTTTTTATTAAGTTAAAGAAACAAAATCGAATCATTTAAACCATTTTTTTCGAAGATAAAAATATTTAATTTAAAAAATATTCAAAGGATGTTAATGATTTGAAAAATGAAATATTGAACATTTTAAACTGTGTTTTAAGCTATCAATAAAAAGACGCCAATCGTCCAAAAAATATGTTGAAAGACCCAACTTTTTCAAGAGTTCACTAATTTCTTCACAAAACACAAATTTGTCATTTTGAGGGCAATAGACTCTTTTCTCTTTTACGGTAAAAAAATATTTCAGACTTTTTTCGGTACATTCTTTTCATTCAATATAGAAGCTAATAATTCAGAATTTTTTTTGACAAGTTGAGATTTCTGATTAGATCAATTACTTCATTCTTGTTGAAAAATTTATGACACTTCTTTATTGGTATCAGAAGCTTCATTAAAAGAAAAATGCTCGTCTATAAATAGTTGTGGTGGTTGGTGAAACGTTGGTTTTGCCATTTCTTCTAAATGAGGAACCCGGCGTCAAGCAGTAGCTAAATCGAGATAAGTCCACTTATTACGGGTATCTGGTTTATCATCAATAAAAGTTATAAGATAAAACTTTAAATACCTAAATTGGCTTCAAGTTTCTTTCGAAACTTTCAACTATTTCTTTTTCCAGTAGTCCACTGTTGTAAATGTTTTTTACACGTTTTACAGATTCGGTGTAGTGCTAATTTTTTATCCTTACCATCAAGTTTAACATCAAAGTAACCGAGATAAGCTTTTTTCAAAAATCACTTACAGTTCTTCTATTTTTTTTCTATGTGTATTCTCCTCAAATATGGCAAAACACATCAGGATTATTTACAAAACTTCTTCTACTTGAACCAATTTTAATTTATTTTTTTTAAATGCAAATATAAAAATGTAAAAAAAAATTTTTTGAGTTTAACACAAACAATATAGAGATTTCTATTGCACAGTGTTACAAAATATTGCAAAATATAGAGTAAAAAATGCAAAAACCAGTGCAACTTATTTTGAAAACTAGAGATGCTAGAAGAAAACTGATTTCATATTTGAAATCAGCACCTCAAGTATAATTAAAATCAGTTTTAAAATTCCAGAAACTTTTTTTGGCTCATGTTATTTTAGTATTTACCTTGTGCACAACACCAAGAAAGTTTCGCAATATTTAATATTTTCTTTAACATTTCTTTATTTTTTGTTACATTTAAAATAGATTTTGAAAAAAAAGAATTTATTCAAAAATTTGTTTCACATTTAAAAATACATAATTAAAGTAAAGTATTTCTTCTCCTTCCCATAAAGCGCAGGGCTTCTCTGGAGCATAGACGCACTTAGGCGACGGTAGGAATCCAACCCACGCTTAGTTAGAAAATTTCATTTTTTTCTGTTTTAATACTCTTTTTTCATATTTTTTTATTATTTACCATAAATTTGACATTTTATTTCATGAATTAAATTTTGTTTCATTCATTTTTTCTATTTATATATTTTTGAATTTTATATTCACATTTAGCTTCTCTCAAAACAATTTATACTCGCTTAGATAAGTGTTCAATTCATATTTAAATTCAAATTTTGTTGATTGTTTTTCATTTTTAGAAAAAACCCCAAACTGCATATGTTTCACACTTCAAAAATCCATAGCTTTTATTGAAGAAAAAATAGTTTTTTCATATCTCATAGATTATTTATGAAGCCAAAACAGTAGTCGTCATGTCGTCTTTGCAACGGCACTACAGTTTATAAATTGTTCATGATGGAATGAGCTTATTTACAGCTATGCAATATTATATTTTTGTTTTTTTGGTTTCTATTTTTAGAGCTGTGCTTTAATCTAGGTTAACTTTCGATTAACGCGTTAGCCAATTAACGACCGTTGAAATTTTTAACGCCGTTTAATATTTTAACTCATTTTAAAAAAATAAACGCATTTACAAAAAATAAACGCATTTACAAAAAATAAACGCATTTACAAAAAATAAACGCATTTACAAAAAATAAACGCATTTACAAAAAATAAACGCATTTACAAAAAATAAATGCATTTACAAAAAATAAACGCATTCACAAAAAATAAACGCATTTACAAAAAATAAACGCATTTACAAAAAATAAATGCATTTACAAAAAATAAACGCATTTACAAAAAATAAACGCATTCACAAAAAATAAACGCATTTACAAAAAATAAACGCATTCACAAAAAATAAACGCATTTAAAAATTTTAATGGACTTAAAATTCAGTCAATCAATCAATCAAATAGATTTCTATAGCGCTCTTTCTTCAAATTATCCAAATTGAACTGTATTTTGCTGTTTTGACTACATTCTCAAAAAGTGAACTCAAACACTACTAATTTACTGTAAAATAACAAATGGGAAAAAATGAATTTCATAAAAATACTTTTCATTTTCTGAAGATTTGCAAAAGAACTTTAAGCGAAAACTATGGGAGCTTGCCTGCAGTAACACTAATTCTCCAGTTATTATTTGAGATGATTTGAGCGAGTTTTTTCGGATAGATTTAATTTAAGCGAGCTTTTTCTGAATATTCAAAATGATTTAAACAGATTCAAAAAAACTTTTAATGAGGATATAATTAGAGTTGAAGAAACTATAGGAAGAAAAAACTTCAAAAACTATACAGCTTTCACCAAACATGAGACTAAAAATATATGTAACTACAGGTTTTGAAGATGAAGATATCTCAATGATTACCAAGTCAATAATTGAACGTTTTAGAAAAGAATCTGAAGTAGGCTTTGAGAGTTGTCTTCTTGTTTGGTGGCAACGATACGAAAAGGCATATCCGGCTCTTGCGAAACTGGCAAGAAAGTACTTGTCCTATTTTGCAAGTACAGTTGTTTGCTTGAGTAACTGGTGCAAAAATGATGCGTGACAATTGCGTTTTTTATCATTTATGGATTCTTTTTTTCTTCTTTAAAATGTAGATTACTTTTTTTATGAATTCTGATACAATTTTTATCACATTTTTAAGAAAAAAAGTTTAAATACTATTTTATACTAATGTCAAACATGCTAAAAACATTGCGTTAAAAAAAGATTAACGCACGATTACACTTTTTAATCGAGCGATTAACGATGATTAAACATTTTAATCGTGGAACAGCCCTAATATTTATGCATCCGTCTTCAAAGCACATTTTTATGTTGGTTCCGTTTCTGAAAGTTGTCTCGTTTAATTATAATAATTGAAAAACTGATTTCTATAAAAATAACTTACAAGTTAGAAGTTTTGCTGTTTTTTGTTCACATTTATTTATTATTAATTAGATGATGCAAATATTAATCGATTCTCAATTTTTCTTCATTGTTTTACTCAAAAAAGAATGAGAAAGAGAATTTCAAGTGTTTATTGATTTCTTCAATATGTAGTACTTTCATCTAGCTTAACTTAAACAAATATCGTCTTTGTAACAGCATTATAGATTATGAATTATGCTGTAATTCACGTTAAATTTTTGGCTTTGTATGAGTTAAAATTACTGTTATTATAATTAATAAATTAGTTATCCCTTTGAATTTTTTCAAATTTATATTTATTTTTGTTTCAATAAATGTGGTTTAAATCTATTTTTCAATGAATTTTACTGCATAGAATTAGATCACATTTCCCGCTCTGGTTGCGTTGTCGCAACATTTTCACCCACTAAAACTAACGAAGCAATTGTTTTAATTTTGATTGAGTTATTATTATAACTATTTTATGTCAGTCTGAATGTAAAATTCACGTTTAAAGTTTTTCTTCGAGTAGTGAAGCTAAATGGGTTAGAATGAAACTATTGAAGTAACCGCTTGATGAAAATGTGTGCTGACGGCTGATATCTTGAACAAAAGAAAAATATTTTAAGACAGTAGATGATCTTGGTCTTCCAACGTCCATCGTGGAACGGTTCAAAAGATCACATCTGTATTTCAGCTTTTAAATCTGCTTCAAGAAGCAGAAACGACAACTGGAGTGGAGTCTGCATTTCCTGTTCTAGTGAATAGTTTTATGACGCCCAAAGTTTAATTGTTTCATTTCCTGCACATTAAAGCGTTCAACATTTTGAACTGTAAATAGGCAATCTGGATTGAAAAACGCCCGGATTTCTTTAATTTTTTTTCTTGTGTTTTTTTCTGTAGTGTCTGATGGATTATTTGTTTATGTTTATGTGTCAAACAGATTTGGCTGCTTCTGCAATAATGTATGCTGCATTTCTATTGCTAACTATCGAGAGCAGCTGATAAACTTGGACTGATAACGATATTTGATTGTGTTTGGGTTGACTAGTAACTAGTCACTTGAGTTTGAGTGTTTTGGTTTTGCTAGTAAATGGTTTTGTATCACTGTCTGTGTCACTGCTGCTGAGCTCAAGATCCTATAGCTGCATTTTATGAAATATATTCTAATTTAAAACTGATTAAAATAACTTGAATTAATGAATTAATTTTATTTCTCTTTTTTTTTAAATTTTATGTTTGCCAGAGATTTAAGAATTAGAGTTCAGCGCATGCGTGACAACTCTTTCCCATTTTTTATTGGCATTCTTATATTCATATAATCTGATTAAATATTCATGTAGCCAAACTAAAAATTCATATAGTCTGATAAGGGATACTTTGGAAATCGTACTCGGAAGCATAGACAGAGCAATATAAAAACAGCTGATGGCAATGTTTATTTATTTTTTAAATCAGCTGATTGTTGGTTTCTAACAATAACAAGAAGCGGTCATATTATTTTAGATTTCAGCAAACTATCCGAGGCGAGATATATTATAAAATGAACAACAACTGAGACTTCTTTTACTTCTTTTTTTTATACATATTTTTTAAAAAGTTATATGATAGTTCACGATATATATTTCGGCAAACTATCTGAGGCGAGATATATCGTAAAATGAACAATAAATTAGGCTTCTTTACTTCTTTTACGAATAATTTTTTGAGTAATTAATAATAATTTTACTCAGTAATGTCAAATCTGGTATATATTCTGGCAAACTATCTGAGGCGAGATATATCGTAAAATGAACAATAAAGAAGGCTTCTTTACTTCTTTTATGAATACTTTTTAAAGTAATTAATAATAATTTTATTCATAATGTCAAATCTGTTCACATTAAAATTATTCAAATTGATATTCCTATTTATATACATAAACAATTACCGAGTCCATCGTAATCCTAAAAAATAGATTAAACCACTTTATTTAACTAAAAAATATTATAAAAATTCAGAAATACTATGCTAAATTGTTTAATAAAAAGTTTTAGCTTTATATTTTTGGTCAGAGCAATAAAGTCATCGGCAAAATGTTTTACTAGTAATATTATAGAAGTCAAAAGATCTGCGTGGTTCTTAACTCTCTAAACTAAACTAATATGAAAAAAATCTTATTAATTTAAAGTATTTTCTTTTGCCTGTTAGCAACTCCGTTTTATTACCATACAGCTATTTAAACATTGGAAATTTGTCTATGTTAATCGTTAATCTCATTTGCATAAATTATGAGTACGCTTTCCAAAGTAAACCGGCAAAATGTTTTACTAGTAATATAATAGAATTCAAAAGATCTGCGTGGTTCTTAACTCTCTAAACTAAACTAATATGAAAAAAAATCTTATTAATTTAAAGTATTTTCTTTGGTTGTTCTCGCTTGGAGACCCCCGCCTTCATACAAACATATACCCATACATTTATAAGTAGTTTGATTGGCCCAGCGTTAATATATGCATGACTTTGATTGGTCACTACTTGTGTAAAAACATGACTAAAACATATATTACGCAGCTTTAAGATTAACATTTTATAGCTAACGGCACTGTTTATTTACTAATATCAGCTGATGTATGTAAGACATGAAAATAATGATAAATAAAGGCGGCCATTTTTTTTAATCTTTCGCCAACTATTTGATACGAGATATATCGTAAAATGAACAAGAATTATGGCTTATTTACTTCTAGAATATGACCTAAATGAAAAAGATAGAAACAATCAAAGTCGAAAAAATTTCATCGAAATGATTTATTGCTCTAATAATTAGAGTCTAATTTGCAGCATATCCTTTGCAGCTTTAACAAATTCAAATCTGTTCACAGTCGTTTAAAAATTAAGTTTTTACCACTTTATTAAACTCGATATGTTAAAAATGTAAAAATATAATGTGAAATTGTTCACTAAAAAATGTTGGCATAATATTGGTCAGAGGACTAAAAGTCATCAGCATGTTTTACTAATAAAACGTGGGTAGATGTTTCATAATTTTAAAGTATTTTCTTTTGCCTATCAGCAGTCAGAATATTTCTTCTTGGATAGTCCTGACATGTTTTATTTTAAATCTTCTTTTTATCAATGTCAGCTACCATGATACAAAATAGGTGGTTAAATTAAGTTGATAATGGGTTTGAAAATATTATAGAACAGTGTCATAATGTTGAAAAAAAGACCTATTTCACTGTTAGTGGGCAAGTCACTTCAAAACCCAACAGGCCATAGGCTGCTCCATTCTCTTGACTGATCTCTTTTGCTTCTGCTGGTGCACATGGAATGTGCTTGGTTTTTTTTAGCTCAAATCTCTTCTAGCCCTTTGTATTTTGTTGTTGTTGAATGAGTGAGAATGAATAAGCCTTATTCAATAAGGAAGGAACATACTCTCTCAGTGGGATGGTTTTCGAGAATAAAAACAATTGATGCACTATCTTTTACGTGAAATACTTAATAATAGGTTTTTATTACCTACAATTAAGTTTAAACTTTTAAAAATTAAGTTTTACGTGAAATACTTAATAATTGGTAAAATAGAATATTTTAAATTTATAAGATATTTTTCACCATATTACTAGTAAAACATTTTTAATAAATTAAAAAATATTATGTGAAATTTTTCAATAAAAAAGTTGTTGCATAATATTGGTCAGAGCACTAAATATCATAGGCAAAATTTGAATTATTTTATTTTGCCTATTAGCATTACCACACAGCTATTTAAACATTGGAAACTTGTCTTCAATAATTGTTATGGATGTGTGCTTGTGTGTATGTGCATTTTATGTTTTGTGGACTAATCAAATGCATGCATACTAATCAACGCTGGGCCAATCAAACTATATGAGTATATGTTTGTATGAAGGCGGGGGTCTACAAGCGAGAGCATCCTTTTCTTTTGCCTGTTAGCAACACCGTTTTATTACCATACAGCTATTTAAACATTGGAAATTTGTCTTTGTCAATCGTTAATCTCATTTGCATAAATTATGAGTACGATTTCCGATAACACATTCATATAATCTAAATAAATCATCATAAAATCGGATTAAATAATCATAAAATCTGATTAAATAATCCTAAAATCTGATTAAATAATCCTAAAATCTGATTAAATAATCATACAATCTGATTAAATAATCCTAAAATCTGATTAAATAATCCTAAAATCTGATAAAATAATCCTAAAATCTGATAAAATAATCCTAAAATCTGATAAAATAATCCTAAAATCTGATAAAATAATCCTAAAATCTGATAAAATAATCCTAAAATCTGATAAAATAATCCTAAAATCTGATAAAATAATCCTAAAATCTGATAAAATAATCCTAAAATCTGATAAAATAATCCTAAAATCTGATAAAATAATCCTAAAATCTGATAAAATAATCCTAAAATCTGATAAAATAATCCTAAAATCTGATAAAATAATCCTAAAATCTGATAAAATAATCCTAAAATCTGATAAAATAATCCTAAAATCTGATAAAATAATCATAAAATCTGATAAAATAATCATAAAATCTGATTAAATAATCATATAATTTGGTAACATCTTCTTATAATCGGATTAAATATTCATAGAATCTGATTAAATATTCATCTGATTACATAATTATAACACGCACCGTGGTTACGGTTGTTGAAATATTGCTCGTTAAGCTCATTTACTTTAACAATACCAAAGTCACTGCTGTCACCTAGAAAATATGATACAATAAAACTTGTATTTTTTATACACTTTTTTTATTCATTTGTTCTTCTATTATATGTGGAATTCAAATTTTTTGCAAGTTTTTAGAGCCATATTTATAGCATTTGTCAATTTTCACTCCCCAACCATTCATTACTTTTTTCATTGCATCTTTGCCTTTTTTCATCATCATCATTCCCATTTTCAACACAACCGTGAATCGATTGCTTCACGCTCCATTATATCACATCTTACATCATTACCTTCATGTCATTACTAGCCAACCCCTATCCCACCCAAAAACCCACTCTTTCTTATCAAACCACCCACCAAATCAACCACCATCCACCAAACCGCTCTGAAAAACAAACCACCCTCACCCACTAAGCATCCACCCACCCACCAAACCACCCACTCAATCTGATTGATTATAAATTTATATATTCTGATTAAATGTTAATATAATCTTATTAAATATTCAAATTTTGTGACTAATTATTCATATTATCTAATTAAATATTTATATAATTTGATCAAATATTCCTATTATCTGATTAAATATCCATATAATCTGCTTAAATATTTATATCATCTGATTAAATATTCTTATAATCTGATTAAATATTCATATAATCTGATTAAATATTCATGTAATCTGATTAAATATTCATGCAATGTGTTTAAATATTCATGTTATCTGATTAAATATTTATATATTTATATCAAATATTCATATAATCTGATTAAATATTTATATCAAATATTCATATAATCTGATTAAATATTTATATCAAATATTCATATAATCTGATTAAATATTTATATAATTATATCAAATATTCATATAATCTGATTAAATATTCATGTATTCTGATTAACTATTTTTATAGTCTGATTAAATATTCTTATAATCTGACTAAATATTCGCATAGTCTAATTAAAAATTCTTATTGTCTTATTAAACATTCATGTACTCTGTTTAAATATTCATGAAGTGTACCGTGGTTAGGTTCATTGAATGTTTGCAAGACATTTCCATCTTTTTTAACGATTCCGAAGTCACTGCTGTCGCCTTAAAATATAAGAGAATCATACATTTGAATTGTTTTAAAGAAATTTTTATTTATTTAAATTTTAGTCATTGCGCTATTAGATGTGTTAAATAAACCTTGTACAAATTTATAGCAGCATATTCATATAATTTTCTCACTCTCTACCAACATCATTAATTACTTCCCTCCCACCAACTCTGGCTTTATTTCATCATAATCATCATTTCACCACCACCGTGCATACATTGCACGTCACATAATTCTCTTTCTGTGACTACTAATCAACCCCATATCCAAATTACCACTCCCTCTCACCAAACCACCCACTCAAGACGTAGGCCACATGGTAGGCGTTGGAGATGATGCCTGCTTCAGCAAAACCGGTGCATTTGAAGGCTTTTGTGTGGTTGAGGGTCGCTTTATAACGAAGTTCTTTTGCTTCTGATTTTTTCTGAAACTATTTATGTTATAGGGTATTTGGTGAGGAAGTGGTAAGAAAGTAGTGGGTAGTTGTGAGTAGTAATGAGTGATACCCACTATATGACCTTGCTTTCATCCCTTTGAAAGGTCTTTCAAATACGGTTGAAGGTCTTAAACCCATTTACAGCCACTGTTGCGTTTTCATAGCATCAATTTCTATATTTTTTTACTGTTTTAATACTCTCTTTAAAAAAATATTTTTTCTTATATAATAAATTTAAACCTTTATTTAATAAATGTTTTTTTTTTTTAGTTTTTTTTTTTCTTCTTCCCATAAAGTGCAGAGCTCCTCTGGAGCAGAAACGCACTTAGGCGACGGTAGGAATCGATCCCACGCTAGTGAGTCGAATGCCAAGCGTTTTACCGCTAATCTAATCCGTCGCCTAATCCTGTTCACATTTATCATTTCTCAAAACAATTTTTACTTGCTTAGATAATTGTTCAAATTTGTCGTTCAACTTTATTATTTTTATAAATGTTTATTTTTAATTTAAAGAAAAAAAATAGTTATTACTTCAATTTTAAATTATTCTCACAAAATAACTTTAAACACGTTTTCAATGCATTTGAAAATCAATGTTGCGTTTTCTCAACCATGACGTAATATAATATCATGATTTTAAACAGGCCTAGTCATTGACTATCACAATATTTATTTTTAAAATATGAAAATTATCATTTAAATATTAATTTATTATTAAATGTAAAAAATTAATATTTAAAAACATATTTTGCTGATTTTGTATTTTTATAAAAATTTCCTAAACGCAAATGTTTCACACTTCATTAATCCATTGCTTTTAATTGAAGAAAAAATATTTTTTTCATAGATTGATTAAAAAGTTAAAACGAAGATAACATTCGTCGTCGATGTCGCCTTTGCAACGGCACTACAGTTTATGAATGTGCTGTTGTATTCACGTTCAATTTTTGGCTTTGTAAAAATTAAAATAATTATATTTAATAAAATAATTATCATTTCAAACTTTCTTTAATTATTTTTAATCTACATTTCTTTTTGTTTCTATATATATTGTTTAAATCAATTTTTTATGATTTCTTACCGCATTGAAATAGATCAAACTTCCCGCTCACGTTGCGTTGTCGCAACATATCGCGTTACCGAAACTTATAAAGTTTTGAATTTGGTTTGAGTTATTTTTATAATCATATTATTCAAGTATTAATGTAAAATTCATGTTTAAAGAAAATTTCGAGTAGTGGCGATAAATGGGTTAATTAATCATTTAACTTGTTGATGAGATAATCAAGAGATGGGTTGATGGAGTGTTAGCAATATAATTTGGCACACAGAAACCTTTAAAATGTCATAATCCTCCTCTGGAACGACCTTCCATTGATATTTTTGTTTCGGCCCTACCATCCCAACACCTTCTTCCATTTCAGTGAAATTTTGCGTTTCGTAGAGTGTGATGTTTAATGGGAAAGGGGGAGTTTGAAACAAACATCTGTGTATCAGATGGTAATGATATGGGTAATGGATAAATATGGAGTTGGATGAAGGATGAATAGAGGTTGGATGAAGTGTTGATGGATGGTGGGAAACAGGTGGATGGAGGGTAATAGGAGCAGATGAAAAATACATGAGACTTCGTTAAAAACGATTATTGAATAGATGATAGTGTATTAGATTCAAATAAATTAAAAATTGATGAATTGGGATATGGAAGAAAATGAAAAACGGAAGTAAGAGAATTGAAGTATGATTTACTTAATGGATATAAGAGAAATGAACCTTCAACTAATAATTAAATAAACTATCCATCCATTCATTTATCCAATCCACATCCATCAACTTATCCAATCCACCTACTGAAGTATAAGAGATGAACCTTTTTTTAACGCCGACAAAAATACGCCGTTCTTATTCAACATACTTGGTCTAGGATTCTCTGTGTTGATGGATATTTTGAACCATCATTTAAAGCATCCTTCATATCTTTAACCAAATATGAAATCTGAAAATTTAATAATCAACAGCCCTTTCCATAAGCCATCACTGACCGCCTTCTTTAAAACGATTTTCGCCCTCTTAAAATCATGTCCAACCCTTTTTAAAAATCATTTCCAAGTTTTTTTCTTTTTTTCTTAACCTTCCTTACATGTAAAAAATGTGGAACCCCTTGGTTATATTTGCCATGCCATGATGACCCCTATTTCTACGTTGGACTCCTTATTCCATGTTAACAAAAAATAACACTGACCAAAAATTATTTTCATGTCTGAATATTTTTAGCTGATCTTATATGAATTTGATCCCCTGAATTAAAATAAGGCAGTAGTTTTTTCCTAACAGCTCGAGTTTGAGATACAACGTTTGAATCATTTGTATTCTCTACGGTTTTTAATTAAACTAAAGAAACAAAATCGAATAATTTAAATCATTTTTTTCAGATTATAACAATATGGTTATTGTAAAATAGTTGAAATATGTTCATGATTTAAATAAATTGAATATTGAATATTTTAAAAAGCGTTTTGAGCTGTCAATAAAGAAACGCCAATCGTTGGGAAAATGTATTGAAAGACACAATTTTTCCAAAAGTTCACTAATTTCGTCAGAAGACAAATTTATAATTTTGAAGGCAACAGACTCTTTTCTTTTTCACAGTAAACATTTAGATTTTTTTCAGTACATTTTTTTCATTCAATCTAGAAGCTAGTAATTCAGAAGCTTCTTTTGACAAGTTGAGTTTTCTGAGTAGATAATTTTATTCAACTTGGTCAAAACTTTGAGAAATTAATGCCAAATTTCAAACTGTTTCTTTTTCCAGTAGTCCACTGTTGTAAATGTTCCTCACACGTCTTACAGACCCAGTGTGGTTCTAATGCTTTATCCTAATTATCAAGTTTAACATCAAAGTAACCGAGATAAGCTTTAATCATAAAATCACTCACTGTTTTTCTGTGTTCTTTTCATGTGTATTCTTCACAAATACAGAAAAGTACATCAAAATCATTTTTAATAAAACTTTGTCTACTTGAAATCAATTTATTTAATATTTTAAAATGCAAATATATTAATTTTAAAATAGATACTTCAAGTTTAATACAAAAAGATATAAATTTCTATTGCGCGGTGTTATGAAATATTAGAAAATATGGAGTAAAAGCTGAAAATTAAAAGGCAAATTATCTGAAAAACTAGAGCTGCTAGAAGAAAACTGATTTCATATTTGATATCAGCACCTCAAATATAGTTAAAATCAGTTTTGAAATTCAAAACACAAGAAAAAACATTTTTTTGTTGGCCTGTGTTATAATTGCACTTAAATTAGAAATTTTTAACACTTTTAGCTTACTATCTATAAGCTACAAGAAGATATGAACAAAGTAGTGGAATGGAGTCTGCAATGGGACCTCAGACTTCATCCACATAAATGTAATTTATTGCAAATATACAGAAATAAAAAGGAAGAAAGAGTTTATTCTATGCAGGATTATGAAAGGGGCGAGGTAGTTTTAGAAAGTATAGAGTACGAAAAAGACCTTGGTGTAGTTATAGACAAGAATTTAAAATTCGATATTCACATCCAAAAGCAAATAAATAAAGCTAACCAAGTAATAGGACTAATAAGAAGAAAGTTTAAATTTTTTGATATAAAAACATTTTGATTATTATTTAAAAGTACCGGTAGGCCCCATCTAGAATACTTTTCGGCAAATCGGAAGTTATCTGGCTCTCATCCCATCGAAACTCGGTTCACACTCCCAAAGATCCAGTTCGCATTTGTCAGAACGAGATAATTCCTTCTGAAAGTGTCAGAAACCTAAGAGTTTATCTCGACAAAAACCTCACCATGACGACACACATCAACAAGATGACTCAAACCTGCTTTGCTTTTTCATGCCAAATACGATCCATAAGATGGTTATTGGCCAAAGACTCACTGAGAACTTTGGCTTCTGTTCTGGTTCTCAGTCAAATTGACTGTGGCAATATCATTCTTACTGGGTTGCCAATGACGCAGCTGCAGAAAATTCAGTCTATAATCAACACTACAGCTAGCCTCATAACAGGTGCTAGAAAATATGATCACATCAGCCCTGTTCTCAAGGAGCTCCACTGGCTTCGTGTTGAAAACAGAATTGAATACAAAAACATATTGTTAATGCACAAGTGTCTTTCTAATGAGTGCCCAGATTATTTTTCGAGTAGTATTGTCATGAAAGCAAGTCTTCTCCAGAAGGAAAGACTCAGGTCTTCCAGGTCAAGAGATGTAGTTCCACAGAGCTACAGACTCAAGTATGCAGGTGCAAGAAGCTTTTTTGTTGCAGCGCCGACTCTTTGGAATAGTCTTCTCAATAGACTCAAATCCCCGAGCCTGACCGCGACATTCAGCCGTTCCCTTAAAACGTACTTGTTTGGCAGATCACATTAACCCACAAATTTACTGCTCATTTCTTCCATTCAACAATTTCTTGCTTCCTAATTATATCTTCATTTTTTTTACTAATGTTTAATAATAATTTTAAAATAAATAATAAAAAAATTAATAATATATATATAATTGTATCTAAAAACGGTTAATAATAATTTTATTTAAAAAATAATAATAATATATATATATAATTGTATCTAAAAACGGTTAATACTAATTCAAAAATAAAAATCAATCAATCAATATATATATATATATTAAAGCTGTGCTTTAATCTACGTTAACTTTTGATTAATGCGTTAATCAATTAACGACCGTTTACATTTTTACCGCCAAAAATAATTAAACGCATTAAAAAAAATTAACGCATTTAACAATTTTAATGCATTTAAAACTTATCCAAATTAAACTCTTTTTTGCTGTTTTGGTTACATTGTCAGCAAGTGAACGCAAACACTACTAATTTATTGTCAACAAACGAATGGGAAAAATTGCATTTTATTTAAAAAATTCATTTCTTGAAGATTTGCAACAGAACTTCTAAGGAGTGAAAAATACTTAATATCTTCAATAGTGTTACTTGCAATTTGTCACTTTACACATAAAATATGCACTTCAGAAGAATTTTTTCCAAATTAGATCAGAGAATGAATAATCAGAATATCCAATGTTCAAGAATTGCCATATCATTAGGCCCCAGATTTAAAATTTTGAAACTTTTTTTTAAATGAAAGAGTTAAAGAAACTATAAGAAAAGAAAATCTCAAAAACTATACAGCCTTCCCAGACAAAAGACTACGAACATAGGTAACTTAAGATTCTGAAGATGAGATACCTCAATGATTACAATCATTAAACGTTGTAGAAAAGAATCTGAAGTAGGCTTTGATAGCTGTCCTCGTGTTTGGTGGCAACAACATGAAAGAACATATCCGGCTCTTGCAAAACTGGCAAGAAACTACTTGTCTTTCTTCTGCAAGTACAGTTCCATGTGAACGTATATTCAGCTTGTCAAGACACATAGTTAGCAAAAAACGAGTCTCCTCAGATCCAACTAATGTTGAAAAACTTGTTTGCTTGAGTAACTGGCGCAATAATGTGACAAATGCATTTTTTATCCTTTTTGGATTTGTTTTTATTCTTTCATATGTGGATTACTTTTTTGCTTGAGTAACTGGCTCAAAAATAATGTATGAAAATTGCGTTTTTATCATTTATAGATTTTTTTCTCTTTTAAAATAGGGATTAATTTTTATAAAAAACCTTCAGATAAAATTTTTATTTCATTTATAAGAAAATTTAAGTACTCTTTTATACTAATGTCAAATATTTTAAAAACATTGCGTTAAAATCTGATTAACGCACGATTAAAAATTTATATATATATCATATTATATATATATATTAGAGCTGTGCTTTAATCTAAGTTAACTTTCGATTAACGCGTTAATCAATTAACGACCGTTAAATGTTCTAAGGCCCAGGGGCGCAACCAGCAAAAAATGCTGGAGGGGGGCTCAACTTTAGTGAAAAAAAATAATTGTTTAATCCATTTACCGCAGCTGTTGCGTTATACAACATCAATTTTTATGTTTTCTTGCTGTTTTAATACCGAGTTTTTTCAAATATTTTGTACATTAAATTTTAATTATATTTCAACTTTTTTCATTTTATTATTTATAGTCTTTTAATCCTGTTCACATTAAAAATTTCTCAAAACAATCTTTCTTCGCTTAGATAATTGTTCACTTTTTTCGTTCGATTTTTAGTATATTTATACAAATTTAGTCTTAATTTCAGTGTGAAAAGATAGTTAATACTTGAATTAATTTTTAAAATATTCAAAATAACTTGTAAAACGTTTTCAATGCTTTTAAAAATCAATGGTGCGTTTTTGCAACTTTGACATAATATGCTTTCATATGATTTTTAATAGGTCTAGTCATTATAATAATAATAAAATTATTATTTTAATGTTAATGTATTTTGAAATTTATAAAATTAAAATTAAAAGTTGAGTTTTGTAGATGATTGTTGATTTTATAATTTGATAAAAAATTCCAAACCGCAAATGCTTCACACTTGAAGCTTTTATTGAAAAGAATATAATTTTTTAACCTCTCATAGGTTGAATATAAAATTAAAATAAAGATAACATTCGTCGTCAGTGTCGTCTTTGAAACAGCACGACAGTTTATGAGTGCTGTTGTAATTCACGTTAAATAATTTGCTTTGTTGGAATTAAAATAATTATTATCAATATTATAACATATAAAATAATTAGAAGTCTGAATTTTATCAAACTATTTGCAATTGAAATTTATTTCTGTTTGATAAATGTGGTTTGAATCAAATTATTTATGATTTCTTACTGTACATAAGTATGTCACAATTCCCGCTCACGTTGCGTTTTCGCAACATTTTGCTACATTAAATCTTATGAAATAATTGTTTTCAATTTTGCTTGAGTTATTCTTATAACCATATAATGCAAGTCTAAATGTGAAATTCATGTTGACTTTTTTTCTCGGGTAGCGGTGATGAATGGACTAAATAAAAACTACCAATTATAATTGATAAAGAATTTTGATAGTTTATTAATGATACAAACGAAAAACTACAAACTAAGTTGCATAGTTACGTCATCATTTTTTAAACTAAGGTAAAAAGTAAAAAAATAAGTTTGATATGAGATCCTAAACAGTGTATAATTTTTTTCAAATATTTAGTTTCAACTAAATTTTGATGTGTTTTCAGTTACAAAATAATTTTTCGATCAGTTTGTGAAAATTTTTTCACTATTTCATTTATTGGAAAAAGTGCAGTAGCTGTTTTGGTAGCAAATATTCTCAAACAAGCTTTGCAAACGACATGCAGATACAGTCGTTTTAAGATGAGTTTTCATAAGCCTAAGTTTAGAAAATGCTTTTTCTGCATCTGATGAAGTAACTGGAAGAGTCAGAACAACATCGAGCATATAATGCAACTCGGGCTGAAGGCTTGTGGCTCAAAAGAATTCTTGCAGTTCGATACATGCAATGAGATCAGACTGATACGCACGTAAACTTGATGTGTTGATGTAATTTTGAGCTGTCTTTACACAGTTTCTGCATCCTTTCCATCAAGGCTGGATAATTCTGAAAGTTCGAGAGTAATTTTGTCTATCTGATTTGTTTTTTATATACTGTGTCATGGCTTAAAAAATTTACGTATAAGAAGTGTAAAGATTTAAAAGTGTAGTTAAGGTCTAGTGGTGCTCTATTTCTTCTCAGAATTTGTGACATGTTAGTGTTATTTTGGTGGGATCTCTATGTTCTGTGTTGATATATGAAATGTTTCGTGAGATAAAGACCCGATGGCCATCCAGAAAAAATATCATTGTCCTATGGTGAACGGGTAGCCGAGTCGGCAACGACTCTCGGCTTGACCAATAATGAAAGGTCCTAAGTTCGAGTGCAACCAATGCCCTAGTAACCCAAAGGTGCAAATGAAAATATGCAGCCTAAGTGGCCTGGAAGCCCGTTCAGATTATACGCCACTATAATAATGCTTGTCATTATTATTATGGCATATTGAAAAATTCATTACCCCCCCTCCCCCACCACCAAAAAAACTCATTACCCCCCCTGGTTGCGCCACTGCTAAGGCCATTACATATTTTAACGCATTTAAATTTTTAATTCATTTAAACCTATCCAAATTGGACTGTTTTTTGCAGTTTTGGTTACATTGTCAGCAAGTGAACACAAACACTTCCCTAATTTACTATCAACAAACGAATGGGAATAATTGCATTTCATCAAAAAACTTATAGATTTATTATAGATTTTCAACAGGGTAAAAAATATTTAAAATGTTCAACAGTGTTACTTGCAATTTGCTGAACGGGTAGCCGAGTCGGTTTGACCAATAAAGAAAGGTCCTAGGTTCAAGTGCAACCAATGCCCTAGTAACCCAGAGGCACAAATTAAAATATGCAGCCTAAGTGGCCTCGAAGCTCTTTCCGGTTATACGCCACTATTATAATGCTCGTCATTATTTTTCACTTTACACAAGAAATATGCACTTCAGAAGATGATCTAGCTATGTCATTCGTTTCACACACAAAATTTATTTCCGAATTGGAGCAGGAAAATGATTAAACAGAATATCCAATGGTTAAAAATTACCACATGATTAGACCTCAGATTTAAAAATTAAAAATATTTACAAAAATGAAAGAGTTAAAAAAACTATTAGAAGAAAACGAAACTTCAAAAACTATACAGCCTTCGCCAAACAAAAGACTACAAACCTATTTAACTTCAGATTCTGAAAATTACCAAGTCAATCATTAAACGTTTTAGAACAGAATCTGAGGTATGCTTTGAGAGCTTTCCTCTTGTTTGGTGCCAATAACGCGAAGGGGATTTCCGTCTTTTGCGAAACTGGCAAGGAAGTACTTGTCATCTCTCGCAAGTACAGTTCCAACTAATGTTGGAAACTTTTTTGCTCGAGTAACTGGCTCAAAAATGATGTGTGACAATTGCATTTTTAATCATTCATGAATTTATTTATTTTTAAATGTGTATTACTTTTATAAAACAATTCAGAGAAAATTTAATTTGTAAGAAATTTTTTTATAAATATTATTTTATACTAATGTCAAATATGCTAAAAATATTGCGTTAAAATACGATTAACGCATGATAAATTTTTTAAATCAAACGAATAACGGCGATTAAAATATTTAATCGTGGAATATATATATATATATATATATATATATATATATATATATATATATATATATATATATATATATATATATATATATATATATATATATATATATATATATATATATATATATATATATATATATATATATATATATATATATATATATATATATATATATATATATATATATATATATATATATATAATGTATTATTATTATTACTAATATTTTTTGTTTTACAAACAAATAAAGAAAATAAAAACTAAATAAATAAAATAGTTTTCTAATAACAAAAATATAAAAATTATAATTTTTATTTCTTTATTCATGTACTTTATCACTAACATCAACTAACATATATAAGGGCAGGATGTTCAAGATGAACCAGTTTCTAAGATGGAACGAGTTTATTCACAACGATGTATAAAAAAGTTTTCTTCAATTTTCTATTTATGGATCCGTCTTCTAAGCACATTTGTATGTTGGTTTCCTTTCTGAAAGTTTCCTCATCCAATTATAGTAATTGAAAAACTGATTTCCAAAAGAATAGTTAAAAAGTTGGGAGATAATTGAGTGATTAGCATGTTGTTACCATGGATTTGTAACATGTTCATAGTTGCCTAAGATGAAACATGAATAGTTGCATAAGATAAAGGGTAGGAAAAGATTGTAGACATCGATAAATCTGTCTCTGGCATTCGTCCATTTCGGGAGATGATAAATCTATAGAGACTATATTCAATATAATCGACTATTAAAGTTTATATTCTAAATAGACTATTGAAAATTAATACAAACAAATAATTTACTTTTTTAATAAATGAAAAAACTGTTAGTTTTCACAAACTTTGACATAGGTATGTTTTATTTATAGTTAAATCTAAAGTTTGAATAGATATAAACTCTCGTCTCATTAGCCTCAATAGATTGTAAACTAGAGGTTTGCTATGGTTGAATCGAAAAGTGAAGAGCGAAATAAAGAAAGTTCTCTGGGTAAAGCGAGCTTAACTTAACTGGAATTTATTTCAAAAATAGAATTCTAAAAATTCTTTACAAATTTAAAGCGTTTTTAAAGACATTTGATGACACTACTTGTAAAAATCGTTCCATCTTGTATATATATATGGGTTAATCCAGAATCGATTACATACTTACGATTTTCCGTGTCTTACTTGTTTTTCAAAAGAATGGAAAATCGTATCAAAGACTGGATGCATTTTTTGTAAAGAAAAGGAATATTAAAAAATTATCCATGTAAAGTTTTTATAATAAATATTACTATATTATACTTTCTAGCTATTCAAAAGTTAAAAATAGACTAAAAACGCATGTCTTAAATTTGCTAACAGATCTTTAAAATTAAATGTTTAAGTTTATGTATTAGTTAGTTCTATCAGGTTTGATTTATTCAATCGTAGGCTTATTTAAAAACGTGGTTTTGCTTCTCTCAACTTTAAAAAACATTATTTTATATCAGCTTTTGGCTATTTTGTTGTTTTTCACAATTTCTCACTTCTGATTCTAGCGTTATTTTTCCCCTGATCATTTTGATTTATCAAGAAACAGGTGAGTACTAAATTTCTAATTTTTATTATTAATACAGTTCATGGGTATAGGAAGGTAAATTTATAATATCGGGCTCTTAAGTTTCTTTTTTATAGAACAGTATCAACATATCCTATTATGCATACCCTGACGTTAGCACAAAATTCCCCGAGACTCATTATACTAGTATTAGGTGTCACGACTTTAGAGTATATTTTAAAGTTGTTTCATAATATTCATTAAATAAGGCAATGTTTGAAAAATATTTTGATATAAGCTTCGTCTAATAATATTCTTAATGAAGCTTTTCAATTAATGAAATAAGATCAATTTTCCCGATACTGATAGTGAGAACGGGGACATGAATACATTATTATGAACTTCTTGATAATATAGCTTAGTTCCAATACTATTTTCTTTTTTAGATGGCACTAATTGACCGAAAAAAAAAATTGAGAAGCTTCTCAACGTTATCGAGAAAAAATGAAAACCGAAAACAGAGAAATATACAATGATATAGATTTTTCTACAATAGTGGGTAGTTTTAAATAATTAAAGTTTTAATGTTAAAAAGTAATTGAATATTAATTAAATTATTTTAAAAAACCATTTCATGAAGTGAAAATAGCTATTTTAGTGAAAAATAATAAGTTACGGAGATTTAAATAGCCGTCATTACGGGCGCCATTTTAAAAAGTTGATTTTAAATTTCAAATTTATGCGTCGCAGCATATAGTAACAATTGTGTAAAAAAAGAAGGAAAAAAGAAAATTAAACAAAAATAAAGTTCAGAAATTTTATGTTGTTTTTTAGATGAGGTTTTATGGCTTTCAGTGTTCACTGATAATCTGTAAAACTATTTGCTCAATTAAAAAAGATTAATGCAATTATTGTGTTTGAAATTATTTTTATACTCTATAATACATACACGAGTATACATAAAGCAAGTTTTTTTGAAATTGAAAACCAAAATATAGAAAGACACAAAGTCTGTAGTCAAATTTGGATTAACCCATATACGAACAGGTTTGTGTATCTATATTGCAATTTTTTGTTGCTCTACTTAAACCTATCATTTATTTATTTGCTCAATTATCATTATTAATAACTAGACTTGTGCTTTAATCTACGTTAACATTCGACTAACGCGTTAATCAATTAACGAATTTTAAAATTTTCAACGTCGTTAAATATTTTAATGCATTTTTAGAAAATTAACAGATTTAAAAATTTTGTTGCCGTTAAACTTATCCAAATTAAACTGTTTTTGCTGTTTTGGTTACATTGTCAACAAGTGAACACAAAAACTTCTAATTTACAGTCAACAAATGAATGAAAAAAATGCATTTCATCTAAAAAATTCTCATTTCTTGAAGATTTGCAACAGAACTTCTAGGGGATGAAAAATACCTTAAATTTTCAATAGCTTTACTTGCAATTTGTCACTTTACACAAGAAATATGCACCTCAATAGATGATCCAGTATATCCCATTCGTTTCACACACCAAATTTTTTTCCAAAGTGGAGAAGAAAATGAATGATCAGAATATCCAATTGTCAAGAATTGCCACATCATTAGACCCTCGATTAAAAAAAAATTTAACATTTCAAAAAAAAGGATAGAGCTAAAGAAACTATAAGAAGAAAAGAAAACCTCAAAACTATACAGCCTTCCCTAAACAAAATACTTCAAACATATGTTACTTCAGATTCTAAAGATAAAATACTTCAATAATTAACCGTTATAGAAAAGAATCTGAGGTAGGCTTTGAGAGTTGTCTTCTTGTTTGGTGGCAACAAGATGAAGGGACATATCCGACTCTTGCGAAACTGGCAAGAAAGTACTTGTCCTCTCCTGCAAGTAAATTTTCCATGTGAACGTATATTCAGCTTGTCAGGACACATAGTTAGCAAGAAAAGAGTCTCTTTAGATCCAACTAATGTTGAAAAACTTGTTTGCTTGAGTAACTGGCTCAAAAAGAATGTGTGACAATTGCATTTTTTATCGTTTGTGGATTCTTTTTTTTCTTCTTTAAAATGAGGATTACTTTTTTTTATAATTCTGATAATATTTTGTATAAATTGTCAAGAAATAAAAGCTATCATACTTTTTTACACTAATTTTAATTATGCGAACAACATTGCGTTAAAATACGATTAAGGCACGATCAAAATTTTTAATCTAACGATTAACGGCTATTAAAATTTTTAATCGTGGAATAGCCTTATCAATATCAGTATTAACTACAAAAATGCTACCTTATCTAAAAGACAAGACTTAAAATGATAGACTTGTAGCGGCCTACATTCATTATTATATAAGCTATTAAATTGCCAACATTAAAATACCGAAGACTTCGAGGAGACATGATTGAAACCTGTAAAATACTTAATAATAAATATGACAATAAAATAACATAAGATATTTTTACACTTAATACAAGGTCATCAAAAGAAAATTCACTAAAATTATTCAAAAAACAGTGCCAAAGAAATCCAAGAAAAAAATGTATACACAAAGAGTTGTAACAGTTTTGAATAGCTTGTCTGATGAGATCGTAAAAGCTGAAAATACAGATAAATTTAAAATAAAATTAGATAAGTTCTGGGAAAACCATCCCATGATTTACAACTGTAAATGCGATTATGACATAATAAATAAAAAAATTAACGTACATACACTTAAATGTATTTTATTTCTAATTATTATTATTTTATACTTTTTATTTATTTTTTATTGTTTTTTCAATTATTATTATATATATATATATATATGTAATTTATATATTTATATATGCATATGTGTGTGTATATAAATGTTTTTTTAAACCATTATAGAAATCAAAAGATCTAAACTCTTATCAATCCACTTCTAACCATAAACGATGAAGTGTTGGGGTTTGTAAGTTTCGGAAAATGTTTCATTTATCTCCAGCCTGTAGTATCCAACGTCTCTCGATGTAGGGTGGTTGATGATGAGACTGACGTTCCACTTGTCCTTATCAACTCTTTTGGGTCCCCTAAGAAGGAATCAGGGGGGGTAGTAGAATGTTTGATCATCTTAGGACGAGTAAATTGAATTCAAACCCATTATTAGAGTAGTTACCCTTGATAAACACCCCTTACATTTGTTCCATTTTGGCATTCAGCTGCAACATTTCAAATTGGTTATCGAATGTAGAGTGCGTCCACCAAACCACTGGTTTGTACATTGACACAATCGTCAGCTGCATCTCTGTCTGCATATGTATCAATCCATCTATCAATAAATTCATCCATCCATCCATCCAGTCATCCATCCATTCATCCATTCATTAATCTATCAATCTATCGATATTTTTATCCATCTATTCATACATCCATGCATCAATGCACACCTTCTTATTCTCCAATGAAAAAGTCAATCTGTCGGCTTGCTGCACATCCAGAATACCTTCTTTCTCTTTGAATATAAAATATTTGTGTCATCCCCTTCATCATCATCACCAATAATCTGTGTTCAAAAGCATTCGTTATATGGGCGTATCCAGAGGGAGAAGGGCAAAGAGGGAAACTGGCCATCTTTTTATTAAAAGAAAAAATTTGATTTAGTAGCAAACTGAGTTATCGAAGGTTTATGCCGCATGCGAATTGAAGCTCGTGAAACCAGCATTGTTTTGAGAACGATCCAAAATGCATTATATCAGTTTCATATTATTCTAAATCTTTGCAGAATTTTATTAAAAAATCATATAGTCTTCGAACCTAAACAAGCTTGTGCTAACACGCTTTAGGCTGACGACACCACTGATATTTCAAGAAAAGAGCAGTTAGGCATTGGATTGAGAATCTTTGATGTGAGTATGTATGAGAAAAACATTTTTAGGTTCTATAAAAGTCACCAAACTTAGTGATATTGATATCGCTGATACAATTTATAACTTTGAACTTTGATCCTGAGAAATGCCATTTTTTGGGCTTTGACAGATGTTCTACCATTTCTGGGAAAAAATGAGATGTGCAAGCAATTTTAATACAAAAATATAAATATGCTTCACACTTCCATTGTGCATAGCACAGATTGAATCTTCTGATAACTGATTTAGATTTTGATGCAGTTCGAATAGTCGGTTTACAAAAACACAAAAGCAAACCCTCCAGCTCAAGCCATATTTGAGTTTTGGAAAAGATCTTTCATATTTCCATACTTGGATTCAATCATATAAAAAGAACTGGAGCAGAGAAAGATTAATCAGAATATCTTATGGTAAAGAATTGCCACATTATTAAACCCCAGATTTAAAAATTGTTCATTTATTTAATAACATTTTAAATTTTAACCAAAGCTTTAACCTTAACCCCAATTACTAACCCTGACTCAATAATTTTGTTTCTTTAAAAAAACATTTTTTAATTAAAACCCCAACCTTAACCTTTAACCCTAAACATTAACTCTACCCTTACCCTTACCCTAACTCTCAACTCCAGCCCTTAACCTTTACTTTATCCCTTAGCCACTTTAATCCCTAAGCCTAACCCGTTACTTTAACTTTTAACCCCAACCTCTAACCCTAACCCGTCAAGGAACCAAACGCATCCATCAAAAAAAAATGTGAAAAAATGTTTTAACATATTTATAATAGTTAATTTATTTTAAACATTACAAAAGAATTAGTAACTATATTAATATGAGATTCTAATAAATATTTTTTTTAATATTTAAAAATCGAATTCGGGAGGCAATACCGCATTTCTATTTCTAGTTAACTTTTTTGAGTTTTCAGACATTTCCTACATTTATTTAAATGTTTTTATAAACTCATTTTACATCGTACAATTTTCACGGAAAAATACAAAAAAGCTAATTTTTCTTTTGTAAAAATTACACTAAAGAAAAATTGCGATTTTTATCAATTTCTGTGAAATTTTCACAGAAAACTTACTGTAAAACACCATGTATTAGGCGTACCCATGTATAAGACGCACACTAAATTTGATTGCTACAAATAAGAACATTTTGAAACTTAGATATTTTTTTATTATTCTCATATATACATCACTCAAAAAGTGTATTTTGTATTCGAATAATGTCTAATAAATGCAAAACAGTGTAAATAGGCGGTTATGATATTGTTTCTTTGAAGTTAGAGAGGAGCCTTCATAACAATAACTAATACTTCAATGAGATTATATGGCTAGTAGAAGACGGAACGATTACCCGCGGGAACGGGAAGGAAAAATAATTTCGGGACGGGAATGGGAATCAATATTCAAATCGGAAACAAGAAAAACGGGAACGGGAATCAACTTTAAAATCGGGAACGGGAAAACGGGAATAAAAGTTATTAGGATTGGATTCTTAACAATTATACTTCAGCAAACTTCTTAGTATGGAAATCTCTACTTCATCGATTAAAATAAGTATTAAATGCAATAGAAATGTATAACAAAGCCACCATTGCATTGTCAATGTCAAAATCTCCAACATTACATTTGAAGTTGTTATGGCGAGTTCAAATATTAGGAAGATTAGAACAAATGGGTGATGATGAAAACTTTTCAGATGAAATCAAACTTGTCAGTTATATTACTTATATTTTATAAATTAATACTTTGAATTTGAATTAGTGATTTCTAGTTGATTGCTCAGTTGATCATTTCGCAGAAGAAAAGATGCCTATTGATCTTATTCCTAAGGCAGCATGTCTTTTGCATCACACAGTATAAAAAATATTATTAAAAAGGTTGGATCTCCGCGCTTGGAGACCCCCACCTTCTTACAAACATATACTCATATAGTTTGATTGGCCCAGCGTTGATTAGTATGCATGCATTTGATTGGTCCACCAAACATAAAATGCACATACATACAAGCACACATCCATAACAATTATTAAAGACAAGTTTCCAATGTTTAAATAGCTGTATGGTAAAAAATAGGTAATGCTAATAGGCAAAATAAAATACTTTAATATTGCCTATGACTTTTAGTGCTCTGACCAATATTATGCCAAAACTTTTTTATTGAACAATTTCACATATTTTAAAAATTAGAAAAATTTTTTTACTAGTAATATGGTGAAAAATATCTTGTAAATTTAAAATATTCTATTTTGCCAATTATTAAGTATTTCACGTAAAAGATAGTGCATCAATTGTTTTATTCTCGAAAAACATCCCACTGAGAGAGTATGTTCTTTCCTTATTGAATAAGGCTTATTCATTCTCTCACATTCAACAACAACAAAATGTAAAGGGCTAGAAGAGATTTGAGCTAAAGAAAACCAAGCACATTCCATGTGCACCAGCGGAAGCAGAAGAGACCAGCCAAGAGAATGGAGCAGCCTATGGCCCGTTGGGTTTTGAAGTGACTTGCCCACTAACAGTGAAATAGGTCTTTTTTTTCAACATTATGACACTGTTTTATAATTTTTTCAAACCCATTATCAACTTAATTTCACCACCTATTTTGTATCATGGTAGCTGACATTGATAAAAAGAAGATTTAAAATGAAACATGTCAGGACTATCCAAGAAGAAATATCCTGACTGCAGATAGGCAAAAGAAAATACTTTAAAATTATGAAACATTTACCCACGTATTATTAGTAAAACATGCTGATGACTTTTAGTCCTCTAACCAATATTATGCCAACATTTTTTTAGTGAACAATTTCACATAATATTTTTACATTTTAACATATCGAGTTTAATAAAGTGGTAAAAACTAAATTTTTAAACGACTGTGAACAGGTTTGAATTTGTTAAAGCTGCAAAGGATATGCTGCAAATTAGAGCAATAAATCATTTCGATGTAATTTTTTCGTCTTTGATTGTTTCAATCTTTTTCATTTAGGTTATAATAATATTCAAGAAGTAAATAAGACCTAATTATTGTTCATTTTACGATATATCTCGTATCAAATAGTTGCCGAAATATAGAAAAAAATATGGCCGCTTTTATTTATCATTATTTTCATGGGTTTCATACATCAGCTGATATTAGTAAATAAACAGTGCCGTTAGCTATAAAATGTTAATCTTAAAGCTGCGTAATATATGTTTTAGTCATGTTTGTTCACAAATAGTGACAAATCAAAGTCATGCATATATTAACGCTGGGCCAATCAAACTACTTATAAATGTATGGGTATATGTTTGTATGAAGGCGGGGGTCTCCAAGCGCAGAGATCCAAAGAGTTTGGGATAGAAAAGGAATAAAAACCAAGACTTTCATTAAAGAAAATTTAATTCCATTTTGTACAGCCAGACCAAGCTGCAGTGCCTTTGAGTAATAAAACAAATGATGGTTATTTAGACCTATTATGTTAGTTTTTATAACGTGAATATTATAATAAAATGTATATACTATCAAATCATACGTATGATTTTATTTGTGCAGTTGTGGAGAATAAGAATGTTGTCAAAAAACATATTTCTAACATTATTGAAGAATTAATAATAATGAACGAGGGGAAAGATTCAGAAGAGGATGAATCGTACAAATATTCACAATTACGTCCGACCAAAATGGAAGATTATAAAGATGTTTAATTTATTGGAGAAAATGGAAAATTTTCCAATACTACAAGAAATAGCCAAATTTTTTTTTGGGAATGGGTCGGGACCGGGTCATAATGTTTCGGGAACGGGACGGGACGGAAATCAAAATTTTTATAGCCCATCGGGAACGAGACGGGAAAAAAATTCGGGAACGGGACGGGAAAAAAAGTCGGGAACGGGACGGGACCGGGAATGAAAAATCAGCCATCTCTAATGTCTTGCAATTTACTTTAAAGTTGTGACTTTGTTCTTTAAACATTTGTTTTATGACGTTGTTTCTTAGAAGTGAGGAAGGGATCCTTTATAACTATAACTCAAAAAGATTACTTTTTTGGGTCAGGTCCGCCAAAGCGGTGCAGATTTTAACTAGCTCTGCCCAAATTTCCAATGCTGGCCAATGCTTGCTTATGTTAGAACACATAAGCACAATTTTATATTATTATTGAATATTGATGTATATATATTCTGTATGTGTTTTTTTGATACTCATCTGTTATTATTATTATTATAAAAACACACAACAAAATAAAAAAACGAATTCTGTATATTTTGTAAATACTAAAACGAATTCTATATATTTTGTGAATACTAAAACGAATTCTGTATATTTTGAAAATAATAAAACGAATTCTGAATATTTTGTAATTAATAAAACGAATTCTGTATATTTTGTGAATAATAAAACGAATTCTGTATATTTTGTAAATAATAAAACGAATTCTGAATGTTTTGTAAATAATAAAACGAATTCTGTATATTTTGTAAATTTATCTTGCATATTATATAAAAAAAATAACGTTTTCTATAATTAATAAGCATATTAGTGTTTTCTTTGTGTTGAATGATGCAAACTTTTTATTCAATAAACTTTAAAAGAAAATTTTCCCATCTTTTTATTCGGGACTGGATACGCCCATCGTTCGTTACTGTTGAAGGTGAAGGATTTATTGAAGTGGCTCAAAAGCTCATTAATCGTTCACGTTCGTGGTTTAAGCTTAAAATGTGCTACCTTGTGAAAGATAATAAGACCAAAAGATTTTATTACTTTATTGTTTTTTTACTGTATGGTTCTTTGTCAAAGATTTTAGCGTATCTTTTTTTCTGCTTCTATAATATAAACTCTCAGCATTGTTTCTCGAAAAATCCCACTCTTTTAAACAAGATGCTAAAAGTTTTGATTGCTGTTTTGAGAAATATAATTCTTGAACTAAATCATTAAGTTCCACTTTTGAAATGAGAGGAATTCACTAGAGGAAATCTGTGGTTTAGAATCGTCGCCTGTTGAAACTTTCACTAACTCAATATTTCTTTAGAATCTGTAATATCCTGCCATGAAACTGGAGCTCTTGGAATAGGTAAACTATCTCTATGAGTAACTGGTCTCATAGCTGATAGAAGATTTAGGTACACAATGGAATTCCTATTTTTATTCAAACCCTAAAACATTTGTCATACGAAATAGCAGTCATCATGATGATTTTTTGATTCACGCCAAATCATCGAAGCAGCAAAAGATGAATGATCTTTTCCTTGCAGCCATTGTGTCAGTTTGACATAACATCCATTTCACACTAAATGAAGTGCCAATTTCTTATCTTGATCTTCTAGTTGGCAACCAAAAGGAAACCTTTATGCAGTTTTCGACCAACTTTGAAATTGATCTACGCTGACTATTTTTAGTAAATTTACCACATACGTGACAAAAAGCATCAGAAGAATGTTTATATGTAGGCGATTGCCGATGCATTATGTTTATATGAAGTTACAAAATAAATAATCCTTTTAGAAACTGATTTTCTTTTTGTAAACTTTAATTATGTTATAAACTCATAAATTCAAATTGGACAATCCAACATGAATGTCTATCAAACAACATAGTATAAATAGCGTGATCAAAGACACTGAAATTATAATCTTTAAACTAAAATAACCAAAAAATGTGATGAGATAGAGCATTTTTCATTTAATTTTTATTGCAGAAAAAATCCTTCAAAACACACTAACTGACAAACCATTTACAAAAATGCTGTCGTAATTATTTTTCATCAAATTGTGGTCCCACCCCCGTTTTAAAAGCAAGTTAGCTAGAGAATTAGTAGAATGGATGATGAATGCTAAACTAAGTGAAGTTTTCATAATAAAACAGAAGTAGCATTACCATAAGGATTTCTGGGTTCGTAGATGACTAAGTCATAGTGGTAGTCACCCCCATTGCTGACACCTCTGCACATGAAATTGGGAACATAGGTGAAAGGGGCGTATTCGAAACTTTTAGAAACGAATAAGTTTTCTTTGCCAGCTTCAAAATTTCTGTGGTGGGGAAGATGGCGTGGGGAGTGAAGGAAAGAATTATGCAGAGAAGAAGAAAGGGTTAAAAAGAGATAAGTCGAAGGAATTTGAAAGATGTGAGTGGTTTTATGAATTTGAGTCTGTTTGAAAAGAGAAGTTAAAGATTTAAGGGCTGGTTTAGAAGGGAAAAAAATATTAGAATTGAACAAATCCAGATAACTAATGAATGGCACACGAAAGCACCAACGTTTGAACAGTAGTTTCGTTTACAAGTTTTCCGCTCATCCAATCCACACTGTACAACTGAAGGCTGCTGAATGTTTCTTTAGCAGCTCTACAAGTTATGTTTATGGAAACTGCGTGGTGATTACAGATCATGTAAAGGAATCGGTTGTAGGTTAACTGCAAACGAAGAAAGCACACTGCAAATGTTTTAAATGCACATAGTAGTAGTAGTAGTAGTAGTAGTAGTAGTAGTAGTAGTAGTAGAAGTAGTAGTAGTAGTAGTAGTAGTAGTAGTAGTAGTAGTAGTAGTAGTAGTAGTAGTAGTAGTAGTAGTAGTAGTAGTAGTAGTAGTAGTAGTAGTAGTATTGAATCTGATTAGTAGTAGTAGTAGTAGTAGTATTAGTAGTAGTAGTAGTAGTAGTAGTAGTAGTAGTAGTAGTAGTAGTAGTGGTAGTAGTAGTAGTAGTAGTAGTAGTAGTAGTAGTAGTATTAGTAGTAGTAGTAGTAGTAGTAGTAGTAGTAGTAGTAGTAGTAGTAGTAGTAGTAGTAGTAGTAGTAGTAGTAGTAGTAGTAGTAGTAGTAGTAGTATTGTAGTAGTAGTAGTAGTATTGTAGTAGTAGTAGTAGTAGTAGTATTGTAGTAGTAGTAGTAGTAGTAGTAGTAGTAGTAGTAGTAGTAGTAGTAGTAGTAGTAGTAGTAGTAGTAGTAGTAGTAGTAGTAGTAGTAGTAGTAGTAGTAGTAGTAGTAGTAGTAGTAGTAGTAGTAGTAGTAGTAGTAGTAGTAGTAGTAGTAGTAGTAGTAGTGAATCTGATTAAATACTGATGAATCGGAATAAATGTTCATGAATCTGACTAAATATTCATGAATCTGGGTGAATATTCATAAATCAAGTTAAAAATTCATAAATCTAAGTGAATATTCATAAATCTAATTAAATATTCATGAATCTGATTAAATGTACACGAATCTGACTAAATAGTCATGAATCTGATTAAATATTCATAAATATTTATAAATATTCATGAATCTTTTTAAATATTCATGAATCTTTTTAAATATTCATGAATCTTTTTAAATATTCATGAATCTTTTTAAATATTCATGAATCTTTTTAAATATTCATGAATCTTTTTAAATATTCATGAATCTTTTTAAATATTCATGAATCTTTTTAAATATTCATGAATCTTTTTAAATATTCATGAATCTTTTTAAATATTCATGAATCTTTTTAAATATTCATGAATCTGATTGAATATTTATGAATCTGATCAAATATTCATGAATCTTTTAAAATATTCATGAATCTGATTAAATATTCATAAATCTGATTAAATATTCATGAATTTTTTAAAATATTCATGAATCTGATTAAATATTCATGAATCTTCAAAAATATTCATGAATCTGATTAAATATTCATGAATCTGATTAAATATTCATGAATCTGATTAAATATTCATGAATCTTTCAAAATATTCATGAATCTGATTAAATATTCATGAATCTTTTAAAATATTCATGAATCTTTCAAAATATTCATGATTCTGATTAAATATTCGTGAATCTGATTATATATTGATGAATTTTTTTAAATACTCATGAATCGTTTTAATATTTATAAATCTTTTTAAACATTCATTACTCTTTTTAAATATTCATTAATCTTTTCAAATATTCATGAATCTGATTGAATATGTGTAAATCTGATTAAATATTTATAAATTTGCTTTTATATATCATGAATCTGCTTTTATATTTCATGAATCTGCTTTTATATTCCTGAATCTGATGAAATAATCTGATGAAATATTCATGAATCTGATTAAATATTCATGAATCTAATTAAATATTCATGAATTTGATGTTATGTTCATGAATCTGATTTAATATTCATGATTCTTATTAAATACTCATGAGTCTGATATATATTCATGAATCTGATTAAATATTTATAAATCTGATTTAATATTCATAAATCTGATTTAATATTCATAAGTCTGATTTTATATTCATAAATCTGATTTTATATTCATAAATCTGATTTTATATTCATAAATCTGATTTTATATTCATAAATCTGATTTTTCATTCATAAATCTGATTATATATTCACGAATCGGATTAAATATTCATAAACCTGATTTTATATTCATGAATCTGATTTTTATTCATAAATCTGCTTTTCTATTCATGAATCTGATTTTCTATTCATAAATCGGATTGAATATTTAAGTGATCAAATTACATACTCATACAATCTTATTACATATTCGTGAAGCACACCGTTTTCATAGTAGTTGAAGTATTGCACGTCTACCCCATCTTTTTTAATTATTTCAAAGTCACTGCTGTCACCTGGAGAATATAATATAATCAATAAGTGAATTAAACTTGCAAATTTGTAGCACAGTATCTATATTATTCCCCCCCTTCCCACCACCACTAACCATCAATTCATTCCTTTCTTCCTTACATCTCTGCCTTTTTCCATCATCATCATCATCATTCCCTATTTTATCAAAACCGTAAACCGTTCTCTACACGCTTCATTACATCGAAACCTTACATAATTCCCTCACTGTCGTTACTAACCAACTCTCACCCATCAAAACACTCCCATTATCCAAAACACATCCATCCAAAGTCACTCACTAACCAACCACCCACTCAGAACATATGCCTTATGGAAAGCATTGTAGATGATGCCAGCTTCAGCAACACCGGTGCATTTGAAGGCTTTTGTGTGGTTGAGGGTAGCGTTATAACGGAGCGTTATTTTTTCGGCTTCTTTCTGAAGTAATAGAGGGTGATGGGTGAAAACAAGATGAGAAAGTAGTGGGTAGTTGTAAGTGGTAAATTGAAAGGTCTTTCCAATACGGTTTAAGAATTTTAATTAACTATTTAATTTGTCAATTACTTAATTGAGAAATGGGTTGATATAGCAATATAATTTGGCACAAAACGACCTTTTTGATGGAGTAATCATTCTCCGGAACGACCTTCCACTGATATTCTTGTTCTGGTCCTACCACCCCAACACCTTCTCCAATTTCAGTGAGAACTTGCGCTTCGAAAAAGGAGATGTTGAATGGGAGAGGGGGAGCGTCAAACACACATCTGTGTATCAGATGGTAATGAGAGAAAGAATGGATAAAGATGGAGTTGGATGAAGAGTGGATAGAGGTGGATGAAGGGTTGATGGATAGTAGGAACCAGGTAAAGGGAGGTTAGATGTAAGTAGATAGAGCGTAATAGGAATGGTTAAAAAATACATGAGACTTCGTTAAAAAAATGATTATTGAATGAGTGATGGTGGGTTAGAGATGGGTTCATGGACGATTGATTTAAATGGTTTACACATTGATAAATTGAAAGTTGGAAAAACATGAAAATTGGAAATAAAATAATTGTAATAAGATTTTCAGACATGAGAGAAATGAACCTTTAACTACTAATTGCACAAACTATCCATTCATCCATCCATTCATATATCCAATCCACCCATCTTTTTCTTTCATCCCCCATCCAATTCACTCATCCCTTCTTCCATCCATCTATTTAATCCACCTGTCCCCTTTCTCCATCTTTCCATTCATCAACCCATTCAATCCACTCAACCTCTTCCTTCATACCCTTGTTCATCCATTCAATCTACCCACATATTCTTCCATCGTTTCTTTATCCATCTATTAAATCTACCTACTCCCTGCCCCATCCCCACATCTATCAACCCATCCAATTCACTCACTTAAGTATCAGAGGAGTGTCTTTTTTTATTGCCGAAAATCTCTCGTAGTTCTCATTCCTCAAATATGGACCATAATTTTCTATGTGGGTGGATATAAAAACCATCTTTTGAAGCATCCCTCACTAACATCTCCTCAACCCAATTTGAAATCTAAAACATGCATCTTCAACAACTCTTTTTACAAGCCATCACTAACTGCCCTCTTAAAACCATGTTGGTCTTATTTTAAAACTATTCCTAGTTCTATTTTTCTTTTTCCAACCCCCCTTAAACTTTAAAACAGTAATTTCCAACCTTTTTAGCGCCACATTTTAAAATGTAAGCTTGCTATTTTCAAGATTCAAACAATCTTATATTAAGATTGTTTGACACTTTTTAATTAAGATTCTTAATTATGAAGAAGTAGTTTTAATAATGATCAGTGATGGGCAACTAACTAAATATTTGTAGTTAAAATATAACTATTTTTCCACTAAAAAATGAGTAGTTTAACTAATAGTTATAAGCTTATTTTCGAGAATAATTAACTAAACTTAAAAAAGTATTTAAACTTTTCCAAACTATTTTGCAACTATTTTTGTAGTCACTTATTGACAGGCAGAATCTGAAGCAGCATTACCACTGTAACATAAAAAGCCATTGAAACCATGTCTTTACTAGCCATTCGTTTAAAATAGCCCTTAGAAAGAAATGTAAAAACAAAAATACGTTCAAAAGACTCTTAGAAAAAACACATACATTTTATTTTAAATGACCCTTATAATGAAAAAATACATGTTGCAAAACTTAAAAAGTAAATTCAGTAATATTCTGGCTTTAAAGTACTTTTATAGTCTTATATTGTCAGTTTAACTTTATTCAGTACACTCATTTAACCCTAGACTGATTGAAGACTATATTGTAGAGATTTTCATCCGACATCCGACAGCGGCGTGCAGTCAAAATTTGTGAAGCAACGCTGAAAAATCTTTCAACAACAGCTCAACTGGGTAGTGTGGCAAAATATTTCAGTTCAACTGTCATTTTAACTAAACTATATATTTTTAGTTAAACTATCCAGGAAAGTGAAATAATATAGTTAAACTATTAGTTTGCAACTATTTAGTTAAACTATGCTAATCTCTGATAATGATCCTTCATCTTATTAGTAGAGCTGTTAATCGAAGTTTTTCAATTAAACATTTTAATCGAAAGTATAATCGTGTTTTAACGCAATATAATATCAGCTAATTTGACATTAGTATAAAATGGTTTAATCCAGATTTGACTACAGCCCCCCCCCCCCAGACCTTTTCAGAGGGTCTCGCACTTTTTCGAAAATCGATGGGTTTTTGGGGGGGGGGATAATGAATTTTTCAATATGCCATAGAACAATGATATTTTCTCTGGATGGCCATCGGGTCTTTATCTCATGAAACATTTCATATATCAACACAGAACATAGAGATCACACCAAAATAACACTAACATGTCACAAATTCTGAGAATAAATAGAGTACCACTAGACCTTAACTACACTTTTAAATTTTTACACTTTTTATATGTAAATTTTTTAAGCCATGACACAGTATATAAAGAACAAATCAGATAGACAAAATAACTTTCGAGCTTTCAAAATTATCCAACCTTCATGGAAAGAACGCTGAAACTGTGTAAAAACAGCTCAAAATCACATCAACACATGAAGTTTACGTGCGTATCAGTCTGATCTCATTGCATGTATCGAACTGCAAGAATTCTTTTGAGCAACAAGCCTTCAGCCCGAGTTGCATTATATGCTCGATGTTGTTCTGAGTCTGCCAGTTACTTCATCAGATGCAGAAAGAGCATTTTCTAAACTTCGGCTTATTAAAATTAATCTTAGGACGACTGTTTCTGCTCGTCGTTTGCAAAGCTTGTTTGAGAATATCTGCTCCCAAAACCGCTACTGCACTTTTTCCAGTAATTGAAATGGTGAAAAGATTTTCACAAACTGATCGAAAATTATTTTGTAACTGAGAACACATCAAAATTTAGTTGAAACTAAATATTTGAAAAAAAATTATAGACTGTTTAGGATCTCATATCAAACTTATTTTTCTACTTTTTACCTTAGTTTAAAAATGATGACGTACTTTGAGAATACTATGCAACTTAGTTTGTAGTTTTTCTTTTGTATTAATAATAAACTATCTAAATGCCTTATCAATTATAATTGGTAGTTTTTATTTAGCCCATTGACCGCCGCTACTCGAGAAAAAAAGTTAAAATGAATTTTACATTTAGACTTGCATTATATGCTTATAAGAATAACTCAAGAAAAATTGAAAACAATTATTTCATAAGTTTTGATGGGGCAAAATGTTGCGAAAACGCAACGTGAGCGGGAAGTGTGACATACTTATGTACAGTAAGAAATCAAAAATAAATTGATTCAAACCACATTTATTAAACAGAAATAAATTTCAATTGCGAATAGTTCGATAAATTCAGACTTCTAATTATTTTATTTGTTATATTATTAATAATAATTATTTTAATTACAACAAAGCAAATTATTTAACGTGAATTACAGCAGCACTCATAAACTGTCGTGCTGTTTCAAAGACAACACTGTGGTCGAATGTTATCTTTATTTTAATTTTATATTCAACCTATGAGAGGTTAAAAAACTATATTCTTTTCAATAAAAGCTTCAAGTGTGAAGCATTTGCGGGTTGAAATTTTTATCGAAATATAAAAATCAACATTCATCTACAAAATTCAACTTTTAATATTAATTTTATAAATTTCATAATACATTAACATTAAAATATTAATTTTATTATTATTATTATAATGATTAGACTTATTAAAAATCATATGAAATCATATTATGTCAATGTTGCGAAAACGCACCATTGATTTTTAAAAGCATTAAAAACGTTTTGCAAGTTAATTTGAATATTAAAAAAATTAATTCAAGTATTAACTATTTTTTCACACTGAAATTAAGACTAAATTTTTATAAATATACTAAAAATCGAACGAAAAAATTGAACAATTATCTAAGCAAAGAAAGATTGTTTTGAGAAATTTTAAATGTGAACAGGATATAAAAGACTATAAATAATAAAATAAAAAAAGTTGAAATTTAACTTATAAAATTAAAATGTAAAACTTATTGTACAAAATATGCAAAAAAAACTCGGTATAAAAACAGCAAAAAATATGAAAATTAGAGTTGCAAATCGCAACAGCTGCGGGAAATGGATTAAACAATTTTTTTTATTACTAAAGTTGAGCCTCCCAGCATTTTTTGCTGGTTGCGCCCCTGTAAAGAACTATATAACATTTCTGAATTTAATCTTCGTGTATTTATCTTTTTTCCTCTTTTTTATCTCACAATTGTTACTAGGGTCGCAACCAGCAAAAAATGCTGGGGAAGGGCTCACCTTTAGTAAATTTTTAAAAATTGATTAACCTATATACCACCGCTGTTAAGTTTTTTCGCAACATAAATTTTCATGTTTTTGGCTGTTTTAATAACGAGTTTTTCACTTTTTATGTACAATAAAAAAAAATTAATTTAATAAATTATTTTTTTAAATTTTTATACTTATAATATTTTATTTCCTGTTCACATTTAACATTTCTCAAAACTAACCTTTTATCGCTTAGATAATTGTTTAATTTTTTCGTTCGATTTTAGTATTTTTATACAAATCTAATTAAGATTTCATGGTGGAAAGATAGTTAATAGGTTGCTCAAGATGAACTGGTTCCAAAGATGGAACGAGCTTATTTACAGTTATGCGTTTTAAAAATTAAAAAAAATGAATTTCATATCTATGCATCCGTCTTGTAATATTAGGGGGGGCATAAGTAGGCAAAAAATCTAAAATTTGAAAACTTGTTTCATCCACTTTGAATATAGTTCACTAGGTTATTTCATGAAGATTTAATAATGGAAGTTGTTACTTTTGATGAGCCCCCCCTCAACACCCAAAAAACCAACTTGAAGATTTATGCCTCAGCGTTTTCAAGTAAAAAGAAATAATTTAATTTACTCAAGTTTTACGATAATAAGGTTACTTAATATGATATCTAACATAATATAATATTATAAATATTATTTAAAAAATTATAAAAAGTTCAGTCCTCAACTCTTGAGCATCTTTGTGTCAGAATCACTTCTGGTTCAAGGGCAGTCATTGGTTCAGTTGTTTATCGAACAGGTTATGCTTCTAGCGTGTTCTTCAAGGATTTCAATGAAATCATGAGCACCTTGGCCACATACAGTGAAGAAGTATTAATCCTGGGAGATTTCAACTTCCACCTTGAAAATCCAAGTGATAACGATACTCAGACGTTTCAGAATATCCTGAGCTCTCATGGTTTCCAGTCATCAGTCAACCAACCAACCCATAGTCAGGGAGGGTGGCTTGATGTTGTTGCCTCAAGAAAGAGTCTTGAAGTTGACTGCATTGAGGTAGGCTTCTCCGACCACAAACTGTTGGTCTGGAAGTGTCAACTGGCCAAGCCTCCTCCTGTGTACAAAATAACTTCTAGTAGACGCTGGAAACTCTTGGATAGAACAGAGTTTGCTCAACAGGTTCGACTGTCTCCACTCTCGTCTAGCACTGACCTTGATGTAGATTCAGCTGCTGGCCTCTACAGCTCCACTTTGATTAGAATTTTCGATAAGTTGATTCCTCTTAAGACTGTTAGAGTACACCAGAGGCCTTCGGACCCTTGGTTTGACCATGAGTGTCGCGCCTCTAAACGCCTTAAGAGAAGTCTTGAGAAAAGCTACAGTAAGTCAAAAAATGAGCAAGCACGTACTGCCTGGGTCAAGCAGTTGAAAGTTTACAAGAGTCTGTGCAGACGCAAGCGAGAGCAGTTCTGGAACTTGAAGCTCTCTCAGTCCAAAGGGAAGCCAGCTGACACCTGGAAACTCATCAATAGCATCGCGGGCAGAAGTAAGACGTAGTCAGTCTCAGGCATCAGTGCTGATGACTATCACGCACACCTCACAGAGAAAGTTGCGTCGGCGAGAAGGTCAATCAATGCCCAAGATTACCCAACATTTTCATTCTGCGAGCACGGGCTCAGTTTGAATGGGTTCAGCATAGTCGACGAAGAAGAAGTAGTTAGGGCTATTCAAGGGCTTCCGAATAAGCAGTGCTCGAATGACCCTGTTCCTACATGGCTGTTGAAAGAGATATCTGGAATAATTGCTCCTTTTTTAGTGAGCTTATTCAACAGGTCTTTTTCGGCAGGCAGGGTTCCGAAGTCCTTCAAGTCGGCCTACATCACGCCACTGCTCAAGAAGCCAAGTCTTAAACTCACTGAAACTTCGTCGTACAGGCCTATTTCAAACTTGAGGGTGTTGTCCAAACTCATGGAAAGATTAGTTCTCCACAGGGTAGTCAACTACCTCACAGAATTTCATCTTTTCCCTCCCTTGCAGTCAGCCTACCGTCGTCATCATTCGACAGAAACTGCCATAACCAAAGTCTTTTCAGACATCGTTAGGGCAGCAGATGACGGTAAGCTTACATTGTTAGTTTTGCTTGATTTATCGGCAGCTTTCGATCTGGTAGATCACGCAACACTGCTCCGAAGACTGCACATCTCCTATGGTTTCTCTGACTCTGCGTTAGAATGGTTTAGGGACTACTTAAATGACAGATGTTTTGACATCCGCTGTAGTGGGACAAAATCGACAATGTCGGTTTCCGCTGTAGGAGTCCCCCAAGGTTCAGTCCTTGGTCCTTTACTGTTCACTTTGTACACTGGAGATTTGGAAAGAATAGCAGCTAGACATGAGCTCGCTTTTCATCAGTACGCTGATGACACCCAGATTTACGGTCATTGCATTAAAGGTCATCAGGCTGACCTGCAAGCAAAGGTGTCATCATGCATTGATGAAATTGCTGCTTGGATGGGTGCCAATCAACTGAAACTTAACTCCAGCAAAACTGAAGTTATCTGGCTCTCATCCCGTCGAAACTCTACTCACACTCCCAAAGATCCAGTTTGCATTTGTCAGAACGAGATAATTCCTTCCGATAGTGTCAGAAACCTAGGAGTTTATCTCGACAAAGACCTCACCATGACGACAAACATCAACAAGATGACTCAAACCTGCTTTGCTTCTTTACGCCAAATACGATCCATAAGATGGTTATTGACCAAGGACTCACTGAGTACATTGGCTTCTGCTTTGGTTCTCAGTCGAATTGACTATGGCAATATCATTCTTACTGGGTTGCCAATGACGCAGCTGCAGAAAATTCAGTCTATAATCAACACCACAGCTAGGCTCATAACAGGTGCTAGAAAGTATGATCACATCAGCCCTGTTCTCAAAGAGCTTCACTGGCTTCGTGTTGAAAATAGAATTGAATACAAAAACATCTTGTTAATGCACAAGTGTCTGTCTAATGAGTGCCCAGATTATTTGTCGAGTAGCATTGTCATGAGAGCAAGTCTTCCCCAGAGGGAAAAGACTCAGGTCTGCTAGGTCAAGAGATGTAGTTCCACAGAGCTACAAACTCAAGTATGCAGGTGCAAGAAGCTTTTTTGTTGCAGCGCCGACTCTTTGGAATAGTCTTCCCAATAGACTCAAATCCCCGAGCTCGACCGCGACATTCAGCCGTTCCCTGAAAACGTACTTGTTCGACCGATAACAATAACTTACAAATTTACTGCTCATTTTTCATTAATCAATTTCTTGCTTCCCAATTTCATTCTTTTTTCATATTTTTACAAATGGTCAATAATAATTGTAAAAAATAATAATAATAATAATAAATAATAATAATAATATAATATAGATATTTACTTTTTTTTCTTAAATTTATTGTCATTATCATTTCAGTTTCAATCTTTAAAAAAAATTAAATATATATGTATATATGTGTGTGTATATATACGGATATATGTGTTTATATGTATGTGTATATGTATGTATATATATATATATATATATATATATATATATATATATATATATGATTTTACTGTTAAATTTCAATACCTTACTTCTCCTATACTTTCCATTTATTCATCTATCATTAATATTATTATCAAATTTTCCATAACCAAGTGGTTTTGAAGCCCGTCCGGGTTTACGCCACGTTAATAATATTCGCTGTTGTATTGTATTGTATTGTAAAAAATATTTTTGTCGCCCACACTACACTGGGTTTAGACAGTGGCATGAATAAAGTTCTACAATTGCTTGAAACGGATATAAAAATATATCAGGTTTTACAAAGTTTAGTGGGGGAAATAAACGTTTATAGAAAAAATTCTAGTTTAGTTGGACATGCACTTGACATGTGTCTTCAGCTGGTGGCTCTTCTCTATCTTAAGCAAAGAATGGTATCCAGTGGGCTGTTTTTTACAAAGACAACAAGTTTGATTTTTTTCTAAGGTAACAGCAGTTTATATTCACCACTTAAATGATCTCTCTGAGTTCTCAAGCCAGAACCCACAGATAAACAATCGCCTAGCCTGTCTAGTCATAGAAGTTATGGATCCTTCCTATTTCAAGTTGTTCTGGTGGTGTTTTCCTGCTTGGATGTGCACTTGGTGTCAAAAGCAGCAGTTGAGCACTTGGAGTAAGTCTAAAAGTTAATTTCTTTTATGCAGCCCCATCTCAAGACGGTTTTAGATAGGCAAAAGAGAGACTAAGACATTGATGAAGAAGCCTTACCTATGAAGTACCCAATCAGTGAGCAGGCTTCTGAAATCAATGCTCACAACCTTGGAATGGAAAGGCAGTGTGGTAAGGTGAACCATAGACTAAAGTAACTAGTAAATTGAATGCAGTCAGTAGATCCATCATCCTATAAAAGAGCCAGCAGCCTAGAGATGGATCTATCCCGTCTTTCGGAGGCTTTAAAGCAATGGGTCAAACAAAAAGCAGTCAAAATTAACTAGAATTTAAGAAAAAAAAAGATGTTTTTGCTTCAAAAATTTTCTGACCATTATAAATAATTATAAAGAATTTAAAAATTCATCTAACTGTACCCCACCGCCCTTTCAAAAGCAAGTTAGCTAAAGAATTAGTAAAGTTGATTCTGAATGCCAAACTAGGTGAAGTTTTCATAATAAAACAGAATTAACATTACCATAATCAATGGGTTCGTAGAAGACTACGTCATAGTGGTAGTCACCACCATTGTCGACACCTCTGCACATGAAAATGGGAATAGTGTAGAAAGAGGTGTATTCGAAACTTTTTTCAACGAAGATATTTTCTTTGCTGTTATGGAATTTTCTGTGGTGGGAAAGATTGCGTGAGGGGTGAAGGAAAGGATAAAATGAAGATGTGTGGAAAGATTTCGAAAGATTTGACGAATTTGGAGAAAAAAAATTAATGATTTAAGTGTTGGTTTAAAAAAATAAATATTGGAATTTAAAATCCAGATAACCAATGAATGGCCCACGAAAGCACCAACGTTTGAACAGTAGTTTCGTTTAAAAGCTTTCCCAAGCCCGTCCAATCCAAACTGTACAGCTGAATGCTGCTAAATGTTTCTTTTGCACCTCTACAAGTTATGTTTATGGAAACTGCGTGGTGATTACAATCTGATTACATAATCTGTTTACATATTTATAGTCTGATTATATATTTATAGTCTGATTATATATTTATAGTCTGAATATATATTTATATAGTCTGATTACATAAATATGTAATCAGACAGTATTCATAAAATCTGATTTAGTATTCATAAAATCTGATTTAGGATTCATAAAATCTGATTTAGGATTCATAAAATCTGATTTAGTATTCATAAAATCTGATTTAGTATTCATAAAATCTGATTTAGTATTCATAAAATCTGATTGAATATTCATTATATCTGATTACATATTTATACAATCCTATTATATATTCATGAAACCCACCGGGGTTACTTGCATTGATGTATTGAATGTCACCCATATATTTTTTAACGATTCCGAAGTCACTACTGTCACCTAGTGAATATAATATAATTAAACATTGAAGAATACAAAAAATGTTGAAATAACTTTTTTTAACATTTTAGTCAATGCGCTATGAGATGAGCAAATAAAATTTATGCGAGTTTTTGGCATGTCAAACTTTCTACCCACCAATCACCCTTCCATCAAACCAATCATCCACCAAACCACCCACTCAGGGAATAAGCCTTATGGTAAGAATTGTAGATGATGCCGCCTTTAGTAACACCGATGCATTTGAAGGCTTTTGTGTGGTTGAGGGTAGCTTCATAACGGAGTTCTTTCTTTGTTGATGTTATCTGAAATTAGTAGGAATTGAGGTTGATGGATGGAGGCAGAGATGAGCATAGTTTAACTAAATAGTTGCAAACTAATAGTTTTACTATTTTTTTGAAGTTTCTGCATAGTTTAACTTAAAATGACAGTTTAACTAAAATATTTAGTTGCCAACTAAATAGTTTAACTGAAATATTTTAGTTAACTCTTTTTTAAAATATGAGTTTTAGACTGAATAAAATGCAATACAGTTGAAAATTTTCATTTTTTTCAAGCCAAGTTCATTTAAAATCTTGGGTTTTACTCTTTTTCTAATTTTTTTATTTCCTGATCTTTTTTGTGCTCAATACTGCGGCGGGCAGATTAAATTCAGTCTAGGATTAAATAAATGTTCTGTATAAAGTTAAAATGAAAATATATCAATCAATCAATCAATCAATCAATCAATCAATCAATCAAATCAATTTCTATAGCGCTCTTTCCTCAAATTAGAGAACGACCGAAATTCGGTTCGGTTTCGGTTTCGGTGCCGAAATTGCCAAATTTCTTAGTTTCGGCAATTTTTCGGTTTCGGTCGAATCTATATTTACAATTTCGGTCATTTTTCGGTTTCGGTCGAAAATAATTTTGTAATTTCGGTTCAGTTTCGGTTTCGGCCGAAATGGATCTCATATTTACCGAAAAACCGAAATTTTATATTATTTATGTAGTTTATCTGATATATCTGTATCCTCAATCGAACTATTAAGTTCGGATTCGATTCTCTATTAGATATCTATTAGTTATCGTGGTTGATTTATTTATGGGTGTCAGAAGACTAATTATTCGAATAACATATACAAGCATCTGGAACAACAATCATGTATTTGAAATTTAAGTAAATTGGAATATGTTCAATGATGATATTCAACAAAACTTTTTTCAAGCAAATTCAATTTTTTTTAAAATTTGTTTAAAAAAATGTTATTGTCAAAAGTAAGTATCTGTATATCCTCAATCGAACTCAAACTATTAAGTTTGGGTTCGATTCTCATCTCTATTAGATATCCATTAGATATCACGGTTAATTGATTTATGGGTGACATAAGACTAATTGTTCGAATAAGATATACAAGCATGTGGAATTCTAGATATCCATTCTTTGAAAAACACTGTATATAAGTCAAAAGAACTAGAAGATTTGGCTTCGATTAACTAATTCTAAAATAAATTGTGAGAATGTCGTCGAATCCTATTTGGAAGTTTTTTACAAAATGTCAGTCGGACCTAAGCAAAGCCTGTTGGTAATACATGTTTAAAATTATCTTCTTTAGGTAGTACACAGCCTAGGAAGCAGACTGTTTGTGGATTGAAAAACCATCTTCAAAAACACCACAAAGAATTGTTCACTAGGTTTTTGTTAGACGTTGAAGAGAAAAATGATCTGGCGACATAGCGAAGAAAAGAAAATTAGAAAAATCTGTTTCACAGCCTGTTTTAGTTCAACCAGTTATCAATTTTCAAAAAGATCGCAGAACCTGGCCAGATGATCATTGCAGTCAATATTCATGTATTGAGCCTGCTGCTCGAAAATACTTATCTGCGCCCCCAACAAGTGTTCCTAGCGAGAAACTATTTACTTCTCATGGCAAATCTACGCAGATCGTCGCAGCAACCTTCTTGGTGAAAATGTTGAAAAACTTTTATTTCTGGCTTACAAAATTCGTTTGTTTGGTTTTAATTATTAAACCGAAATTGTCATCGTTCAATACTATTTTTTAATTTTAGTAAACAATTACTTACGTAGACCATTTTTGTTGTTGAAAAACTTTTATTTTTTGGCTTAAAATATACGCTTGTTTGAATTTACTTATTAAACTGGCAATGTCATCGGTAAATACTATTTTTTCTTTTTTAATAAAAGTTTGGAAAAACTTCAGTTTCGGCTGAAAATCTGATTACAATTTCGGTTTAATTTCGGTTTCGACCGAAAATAGATATTCAATTTCGGCTTAATTTCGGTTTCAGCCAAAAATGTGATTTTAATTTTGGCCTAATTTCGGTTTCGGCCGAAATAAAAATATCTGTCTCGGTCGGTCTCTACCTCAAATTCAAGAGCGCTTGTAAATGAATTTGTTAAACAGATATGTCTTCAGATCCCTACGAAAAGTAAATAATGATTTAGAAGTAGATAAATAAGGAGGTAATGAGTTCCAAATATATGGACCTGTATAATGTGATGATATATAGGAGTACGGCTACGATTCTAGCTGCATAATTAAAATGATTTTAAAGTACTTTCAAGTAAATTATAATAGAGTGAATTACAATAGTCAATTCAAGATAGAAAAAGTGCAGAAACTAGCATCTTTAAAGAAGGGTCATCTAAGTAAAGTAATAATTGTCTAATACGTCTGAGATGAAAATAGCAAGATTTAGTAACAGATAAAATTTGGTTTGATTAGGTTAGTTTTGAGTCAGAAATAAATCCTAAGCTATGACTATGATTAGATGGAACAATAGTATGAGAGAAAAATGGCATGAATCATTAATTAGTTTACCATTTTTATCAAAAAATATAAGTTCAAATTTTAGTGAATTCAATTTTAAAGACATTGAGCTAGACCAGTTTTCAATAGATAATAGAAATAAACACAGTCATGTGTAGAAGATTTGTTCTGACAGTCTGTCCTTCATCTGCAGAGCTCATCTGCCTTGTGAAGAAGGTAGCCAGTGGGTGCTTGCAAGCTGTGCACTGGTGCTCAATTTGAGGCCTTGGCACTTCTTACTTTTAAAATAAGTTTTTATTGTAGTCCGTTAGACAGTTATTCTTCAGAATCTTTTCGCTTGTATAACGCAGTGCCTCGTTCAGTGTGTCTGTCTTTAGCTGGATTTCATTAGCGCAGGTTGATGTTTTTTCATTCAAGAGCTGGGAAAATCTTTTTTGAAGTGTCATGTGAAAGCTACGCCAAGTTTCTGGAACCTCTAGCTTACTCCAGTTGTACTTGCACTTTCCGTTTGGCGGCCGCTTGGTTGCTCGCAAGGAAAGTCGGAATTGAGCACTAACTACCTTGTGATCAGAGCCGATGTTTACGGTGTTGTAGGCTCGACAGCTGGTGATAGACTCCCACCATTTGATGCTAATTGTAATGTGGTCCATCTGCTGTTTTTCGCCCTTAGGCCCAGTGTAGGTAACAAGTCGGGACTTTCTATTCTTGAAGTGCGAGTGTTCTAGTCTTAGGTAAAACGTTCCGCATAACTGAACAAGTCGGTTGCCATTGTCATTGGTTTCATCATAGAAGCAGTCCGGGCCTACAGTTCTTGGATTTGTCTCATGTTCATCAGTTCTAATGCGTGCGTTGAAGTCACCAGCTAACATGGTAACCATGTGTGCGGGTATGCTGTTAAATAACTCTTGCGGTTCATCGTAGAAGTTGTCTTTCTCTATGGTGAGTGAGGGCTCGGTATGCAGAGACAATGCAAAGTCTCGGGTTTCCTTCCAGGTGCAAGGCAATTATTCTTTGTGAATTGTACTCTACAGAAAGAACTAATGATGCTATTATTTTACTGTAGAGTAAAGCGACTCCATAGCATTCGGTGTAAGAGTTTGTGTGCACTAAAGTCCAGGAACACGTTTTATTGTGACGAATCGTCTCAGAGGTTTTGAGACGATGCTCTTGTATAGCATGAGTGATATCCACTCTGTGACCTTGCTTTCATCACTTTGAAAGATATTTAAAATACAGTTTGAGGACTTAAATCAACCATTTTATTTGTTGATGAGATAATAGAAAGATGAGAGATTGGTTGATGGTGTGTTAGCAATATAATTTGGCACACAAAAACCTCTGTAATTTCATAATCCTTTTCTGGAGTGACCTTCCACTGATATTTTTGTTCTTCCCAGGCCATCCCAACACCTTCTCCCATTTCAGTGAAATTGTGTGTTTCGAAAAGGGAGATGTTGAATGGGAGAGGGGGAGTGTCAAACTCACATCTGTATATAAGATGGTAATGAGATAAAGAATAAATAAGGATGGAGTTGGATGAAGAGTGGATAGAGGTGGATGAAGGGTTGATGGATAGTAGGAAGCAGGTAAAGGGAGGGTAGATGTAAGTAGATGGAGGGTAATAGGAATGGTTAAAAAATACATGAGACTTCGTTAAAAAACGAGTATTGAATGAGTGATGGTGGGTTAGTGATGGGTTCATGGACGATAGATTCAAATGAATTAAAAATTGCACAAAATATTCATTCATTCATTCATTCATTTATCCAATTCACCCATTTTCTTCTTCTATCCCCTGTCTAATTCACCTACCCCCTCACTCCATTTTCCTATTTAATCTACCCACCCATCTTCTCATTCATCATCCCATTCAATCCACTCACCCTTTTCCCTATCACTTCTCTATTTACCTATTTAATTCACCTTCTCCCTGCCCCACCTTTCTATCCATCAACCCACCCACCGAAATATTAGAGATGAACCTCTTTTTAATGCCGACCACATCTTGCCGTTATCATTCAGAATATGATTATCTATGTTGGTGGATATTTTGAACCATCATTCAAAAGATTCTTTCACTAGCATCTTTTCAACCCAATTAAAAATTTGGAACACACATCTTCAGCAACCATCTTCACAAACCATCACTACTATTGTCATCACTATCTCTATCACACCCATCATCATCGCCATCAGCAACATTATCATTATGATTATTGTCATCAAAAGGATAATCTTTATAACTATAACTTTATAATCATCATCATTATCCCGACATCATCCTTTTTTTCATTATCATCATCACCACCAAGAGCATTATCATCACCCATAAACCTGAGATACACATTGGTAGAATTTTCATTATCGCAAATTTTAATTATAAGTATTTTAAAATGTCATCATCGTTGTCGTCGACTTCAACGTATTCATCATCCTCATCGTCATTCACTCTACCGGAGTTACCAACATTAGCTGTTGGAAAAATTAAGAAGAGCAAAATTGAAAAAGTGATGACAAGTGATTTTGCATGAGTTTCCACAATTTCCACTGGATCTTGATAGAATTATTGGATGGAAAAGCTTTGTCATAGTTGTTGTGCCTTTCTGATTTTTTAAAATGCAAGTATTAATTGAACATTTGAACTCTTTTGGCTTTTTTGGCATGTTACAACATAGAAAGTCATGCACTGGCAGTCCAGCTGTGAATACATAAGTTTAAAGTACTATTTCTTTCCCTGAAAAATCAAGTTCTCTTAGTCTATACAAAAGCCATTAGTTCAATCCGGGCTTAAGGACATTCGTTACTCTTGAAGGCCAAGAGTTCACTTAAATGACTCAAAAGTTCATTAATCTTTTGTGGGCATGGTTTAAACTTCCTTTGAAAAAACAGTAAGACAATTTTTTCCGATAATGGGTCAAAAACTGGAATTGAGTTTTGGGAACGAGACAGGACCAGTTCTGATGATCAGCGGGAACAGGACGTAACGAAAAAATGTTTGGAGCCAGGAATGACAAATGGTCCCAGTCCGACTTCTAAATTAAGATTATTTGCACCGATATTATTAAACCACCAATACCATTCTAAAGCGATGGCAACTAGAAAAATGCTGGCCGAATACTCTTTTTTTCCCACAATAACAACTTTTCAACAACAACCACACTACAAGAACCACACAGCAAAGACATCCCTCCCTTCTCAAAATACCCACCTCTCCAAGACATGGTTATAATCCTATACCTTTTCCTTTCACCGAGCTCTGCCATGCACGCAACCTCATACGACAGGCTCAACTCTTCATCGGCAGCGGGAGTCACAAAGCCTAGTCTCGGGTAGTAGGTCACTCCTTCCAGTTTTTTCATTAGGAACCTTTTTGTGTGGTGTTGTTAAGGTTATTTTTGTAAATGTTTGTGTTGTTGTTGTTTTTGTTTTTGTAATTCGGTTTTAAGCAGTCTGATGAGTCTTGACTCGACTAGCTGCACCTCCTTCTTAAAACAAATCTTAGCAGGGTAGCGAAGGATACCCACATTTGTTGTTGGGGTCAGAATTTTTGCAGTTTTAACGGTTTTTTTGGTTGTTAACAGTGGCGCATCCAGGGGGGGGAGCTGTTCGAAGGGTCTCACAATTTTTCGAAAATCGATGAGTTTTTTTGGTGGTGGTTTTGGTGGTGGTGGGGGGGGGGGGAGTAATGAATTTTTCAATATGCCATAGGACAATGATATTTTCTCTGGATGGACATCGGGTCTTTACCTCAAGAAACATTTCATATATCAACACAGAACATAGAGATCCCACCAAAATAACACTAACATGTCACAAATTCTGAGAAGAAATAGAGCACCACTATACCTTAACTACACTCTTAAATCTTTACACTTTTCATATTTAAATTTTCCCAGCCATGACACAGTATATAAAGAACAAATCAGATAGACAAAATAACTCCCCCCGAGCTTTCAGAATTATCCAACCTCCATAGAAATGATGCTGAAACTGTGCAAAGACAGCTCAAAATCACATCAACACATCAAGTTTACGTGCGGATCAGTCTGATCTCATTGCATGTATCGAACTGCAAGAACTCTTTTGAGCTACAAGCCTTCAGCCCAAGTTGCACTATATGCTCGATGTTGCTCTGACTCTGCGAGTTACTTCATAAGATGCAGAAAAAGCATTTTCTAAACTTTGGCTTATTAAAACTCATCTTAGGACGACTGTGTCTGCTCGTCGTTGGCAAAGCTTGTTTGAGAATATCTGCTACCAAAACAGCTACTGCACTTCTTCCAGTAAATGAAATGGTGAAAAGATTTTAAAAACTGATCGAAAAATTATTTTCAACTGAGAACACATTAAAATTTAGTTGAAACTAAATATTTGAACAAAAACTATAGACTGTTTAGGATCTCATATCAAACTTATTTTTTTTACTTTTTACCTTAAATTTAAAAATGATCACGTAACTTTAAGAATACTATGCAACTTTGTTTGTAGTTTTTCTTTTGTATCATTATTAAACTATCTAAATTCTTTATCAATTATAATTGGTAGTTTTTATTTAGCCCATTTACCGCCACTACCCGAAAACAAAGTTAACATGAATTTTACATTTAAACTTGCATTATATGGTTATATTAATAACTCAAACAAAATTGAAAACAATTATTTTATAAGTTTTAATAAAGCAAATGTTGCGAAATCGCAACGTGAGCGGGAAGTGTGACATACTTATGTACAGTAAGTAATCATAAATAAATGTATTCAAACCACATTTATTAAAACAGAAATAAATTTCAATTGCAAATAGTTTGATAAAATTATGGCTTCTAATCATTTTATTTTTTATAGTAATAATAATTATTCTTTTAATTACAACAAAGCAAATTATTTAACGTGAATTACAACAGCACTCATAAACTTTCGTGCTGTTTCAAAGACGAAACTGACGACGAATGTTATCTTTATTTTAATTTTATAATCAATCTATAAGAGGTTAAAAAATTAAATTCTTTTCAATAAAAGCTTCAAGTGTGAACCATTTGCGGTATGGGATTTTTTATCGAAATATAAAAATCAACATTCATCTACAAAACTCAACGCACCATTGATTTTTAAAAGCATTGAAAACGTTTTACAAGTTATTTAAAAAATTAATTGAAGTATTAACTATCTTTTCACCCTGAAATTAAGACTAAATTTGTATAAATATACTAAAATCGAACGAAAAAATTGAACAATTATCTAAGCGAAGAAATATTTTTTTTAAATAAATTTTAAATGAGAACAGGAAATAAAAGATTATAAATAATAAAATGAAAAAATTTGAAATTTAACTTATGAAATTAAAATGTAAAATTTATTGTACAAATTATGTGAAAAAACTCGGTATTAAAACAGCAAGAAAATAAAAAATTGTTGTTGCAAAACGCAACAGCACCGGTAAATGGATTTAACAATTAATTTTTTTTTACTAAAGTTGAGCCCCCCCAGCATTTTTTGCTAGTTGCGTCCCTGGAGTTGCGTCCCTGGTTGTTAATATGAATCATTTGTGGAAGATGAGATTTTTCAGTTTTTGATTTATTTGATAAACCAAACCCCTCCCCCAACTATTTCTCCCAACCATCTAGTCATCCAGTAAACCATAAAACTTCTCAACCTTTCACCTCACCATGCATCCATTCAACTATTCTTTTTTTCACCAATCATTCATTCAATCGCCCCCCAAGACCCCTACTTTACCATTCATTCATTAATTCAACCACTCCACCATCCACCCATTCAACCATATTTTTCCTATTCCTCTAACCATCTTTTTTTCACCCATTCAAATGCCCCCCCCTTCCCCATCTATTCATTCAACCATCCCAACACACACTTAACCACCCACCCACTAACCGGTAACTTCCCTCCAAACGAAGACTCCACAGGGTGACATTAGCGGCTGGGTTGGTGACAAGACACGGAACGACAGTTCTCCCGTATCTCAAGCCATACTCTTCACGCTTGTCTGGAATAAACAGCTGTTCGCCATCTGGTTTGATAATTAAACTTTTTATAGAGCAATCTTTAACTTTCATTATGTTAGCAAAACTTCAGTTGTTACCAAAAATTTGTTATAGAACTGAAATTTTCAATCTTTCCTATTTCTTTATCTATATTTTTCTACTATAGACATATATGGATAAAGACACACACGCCGTAATGCCATCATCAGAACTGTAAACATTAAACTCATTAAACTACAGTATCTCTTTCAAAAAGACACTATTCTCACCCCTCCCTCTTCAGTTTCAACCTTCCCTTCCACTCACATCCCATCCACCATCCCCCTCAGTTTCCTCCTTCTCCAACTCATGTTCGTTAGGGGGTTCTGCGTCACAACTCCTGCAAGAGTACAACCCAGTCTGTGCTATGTTCACGTCCCTGAAGGTTGCTATGCTGTTTTTTATTCCGGACTCGAAACTAGTTTCTTCTGTTTTATTTACTTCTCCTGTCTGTTGGGATTGATGTGGTTCGAAATGGTGGAATGTTTTAAGGAGTTTGATTGAATGAGAAGATGAATGGGATGGGGATGGATAGATAAGTAGTTGGAAAAGTGGGTGAATGGGTGAATGGATGATTGGTGGAATGGGTAAATGGATAAGTGAATGGATGGCTGGTTGAATGGGTGAATGTGTGGATGGATGGGTAGGTAAGTGGATGGGTAGAAGGATTGATGGGTGGATAGATGGATGGGTAGGTGATGCTCTGATGCGTTATTGCTTGAGATTGCTTAATCGTTCAATCAAATGAACCTGTATAGCGGTTATTGGTGGCTTTCAGGTGAAAGATGGAATGGAAAGTTGTGTGTATTGTATTGTGCAAGTCAAACACTTCACGACGGTTCAAAACTCTATTCATAAACATAGAACGCTTGAGAATTCAATGAAACATAGGTAGATCTATTGTTGTGTGTTTTTTGTGTGTGTTAGAGGTCGGACAGGGTACCAATCTGACCGGGTACCCGCGGGATTCTCGCGGGAACGGGAATGAAAATTAATTTCAGAATGGGAAAAATCGGAAACCGGAAATAGGTTTTCGGGACGCGAACGGGAAACAATGTTCAAATCGGGAACGGAAAAAAACGGTAACGGGAACCAAACCAGGAATGGGAAAAACGGGAAAACAAGTTATTGGGATTGGATTCTTTAAAAATTATACTTCAGCAAACACCTAAGTGTGTAAATCTCTATTTCATCGATACTCCGTACTTAAAATAAATATTAAATTCAATAGAAATGTATAACGAAGCCACCATTGCATTGTCCATGTCAAAATATCAAACATTCCATTTGAAGTTGTTATGGCGAGTCTAAATATTAGGAAGATTAGAACAAATGGGTGAAGATGAAAACTTGTCAGATGAAATCAAACTGGTCAGATAAATTATTTTTATTTTATAAATTAATACTTTGAATTTGAATTATTAATTTTTAGTTGATTGCTCAGTTGATCATTTCGACATAAGAAAAGATGCCCATTGATTTTATTCATATGGCAGCAATCCCCAATATAAAGAATAATATTAAAAGAGTTTGGGATAGAAAATAAATAAATACCAAGATTTTCAATAAGAAAAATTTAATTCCATTTTGTACAGCCAGATCAAGCTGCAGTGCCGTAGAAAAAATACAAATGATGGTTATTTAGACCTATTATTTTTGTTTTTATAATGTAAAAATTATAATACACTTTTTATACTATGAAATTATATGAATGATTTTATATTTGCAGTTGTGGAGAATAAGAATGTTGTCAAAAAACATATTTCTAACATTATTGTGTGTGTGTGTGTTTTTGTGTGTGTGTGTGTGTGTGTGTGTGTGTGTGTGTGTGTGTGTGTGTGTGTGTGTGTGTGTGTGTGTGTGTGTGTGTGTGTGTGTGTGTGTGTGTGTGTGTGTGTGTGTGTGTGTGTGTGTGTGTGTGTGTGTGTGTGTGTGTGTGTGTGTGTGTGTGTGTGTGTGTGTGTGTGTGTGTGTGTGTGTGTGTGTGTGTGTGTGTGTGTGTGTGTGTGTGTGTGTGTGTGTGTGTGTGTGTGTGTGTGTGTGTGTGTGTGTGTGTGTGTGTGTGTGTGTGTGTGTGTGTGTGTGTGTGTGTGTGTGTGTGTGTGTGTGTGTGTGTGTGTGTGTGTGTGTGTGTGTGTGTGTGTGTGTGTGTGTGTGTGTGTGTGTGTGTGTGTGTGTGTGTGTGTGTGTGTGTGTGTGTGTGTGTGTGTGTGTGTGTGTGTGTGTGTGTGTGTGTGTGTGTGTGTGTGTGTGTGTGTGTGTGTGTGTGTGTGTGTGTGTGTGTGTGTGTGTGTGTGTGTGTGTGTGTGTGTGTGTGTGTGTGTGTGTGTGTGTGTGTGTGTAATTGTGTGAAGTCTTTTGACTTGTCATTTCTGGTACATTCCAATCTGCTAGCAATCTTCACAGAACTTCTCTATAGACTATACCCATCCAAATAAAAGTTCTTTTTTTGACTCATAAGTCATATTAATATTACAATCAAAAATTCAAATAAAACAAATGTACAAATTCAACGAACCTTTCAATACCCACACAAACTCACACACACACAAACACACATAAACAAACACACACACCAAAACACCCTTCAATACCCACACAAACTCACACACACACAAACACACACAGACACACACACTGATACACACACATAGGCAAAAAAACATATAAACACACAAACGTACGTAGTAGTTGTCAGGGTAGTACCAACAGACAGCTTCCTGACTGCTACAATGGATGCTAAAGGAGGAATTAGCTTCTACCACTTTGTTGAAATGCTCCTTGTTGGTGATGTGTGGGATGACCTCTGTGGTCAGAGCTGATGAGTGGGTGAATGAGTAGATGAGCGGGTGAGTTGATAAATGAGTCGATGGGATAATAGGTAGATGGGCAAATTAATAGGTGGGTAGTGAGTGTATGGATGGTGGATGACTGGGTTGGTTGGTGAAGAGTTGAAATGCATGTGTGGTTATAAGGGACTAAACGAGTTGATATAAATGATTAGATGAATGGATGTAGGATAGAAGACATTGTATGGATGAGATCGTTTGATTCGATAGATAGATGGAGGAAATAGATAGATGAAATGTATAAGTGAACTGGATAGATGAAATGGTTTTCAGTGCTTTTTTTTTATTGTTGATGCTGTGTGATATATGACTGCTTTGAAAGGCTTGCGTGTGGAAAAGATCAAGATCAAGTAAAAAAGAAGATAATCAAAAGGAAGTAGTGATGATGTTGATGGAAAAAAAATTAATGACAATGATGACGATGAGGATATTGAAGATAGTGATGATGATGATGATGATTAGATTTTTTAAACAACCCGGATGATGAAGGCTTTTGAGAATTTTTATACATTCCTAATTCAATGAAATTTATTATACTATTATTACTATGATTATTAATAATTAATATTTCAAAAGACAAAAAAAAGCATACTAAACACACCAACCACATCACCTCAAAACCACATTAAAAATCAAACCAACCACATTACACCAGGCTACAACCACACCACACTACACTCACACCCTAAAAATACAATTTTTTTTAAACTCACAGTGACAAATGAATTATAGATTTTTTATAAAAGCATTTCAAGATGTCGAACCCAGCTGGAAGAAAAAGAAGAGGAGGAAGAAAGTATTTGCTTTGATCCTTATCATCATCATCGTCATCATCTTCATCCTCAGCATCAATCTTATGGGGAAAAAATGTTTTTTTGTTTTTTATGTTTATTACATGTTAGCATAAGTGCTTAGGTGCAACGCAATCTAAGGAATGTATCGGCAAACTCTTTACGGTTGTCTTTTAAAATCTTAGTTTCATTTAGTATTATCATGCTTTTTTTCAAAAATTATTTACTTTTTTTGGCCTATTGTTCTATCTCTATTACTTAGATTGTTTTATAATTCTACAATTGACTTTGCCCACACTTGAATTTTCGATTCAATTATGAACAAGAATGTAGCTGCTGGAGACGTTTGTAAAGACATGCCAGTGTGAACCTTCCATCCTCCACTTTCCTTATTTGGCCTTTCACATAAAATGGTTTGAAGTTTTGATGTGAGGATTCCCTTGAAGCGCTTTTAGCCAAGAAAATGCAATGGAGACCAACCCCAACATGTCAAGTATGGAAAAAAGAGGAAGAAGAAGAAGAAGCAAATATGGAAAGCTTGGAAAGTGACATGAATATAAAACAGAATGGAGTTGTTCGAGAAAGTCCTCAACATCATGGGAGACAAAAGACTTGAATTTTTAAAGTCAAACGAGCCAGCATCTCCGTGCGACTGCAATGTCTGAATGCCGCCATTGTACACTGCAGCGAGGCTTTGCAGCCATGTTTTACAAGAGGAAAGGAAAGCCCACTGGGCAAGTTAAAGAGAGATACAGAGACCAGAGCAAGGTTCGTCAGAGACAAAGAAGATGCATTTGTGAGCGTGTGTTTCGTGCTGGAACTGGTTTTAATATGTTCTAAATTAAATTCCGTACAATTTTCACGATGAAACCATTGCGATTTTTGTTATTTTCGTGAATATCATGATAAACGAAACCATTTTTCTAATTTTCATGATTGTTTTTTTTTGTTTTATTTTTTTTTAAATCCTTATAATTTCAGTTATTTTTCGTGAAAATGTCACAAGATATCACTGTTTTGTATTTTGTGAAAATAAAGGGTAGGATTGTGATTATGGGTAGAGTTAAGGTTATGGGTAGAATGAAGATTAAGTTTTTTTTCATAATTAGGGTTATTTCAAATGTGTCTATATTAAAATTTATTTTTTTTATTGAAAAAATTTCATTTTTGTTTAATTTTAATGATAAATTCACGGTAAGTATAACTCTTTTTGTTATATTTTTTGAAAACAACGAAAAAATAAATAGATTTAAAGAATGTTTTTTCACATATAGAATATTTCACGGGAAATAAAGAACTTTTTTGCTATTTTCCGTGAAACATTCACTGGTTTTAATGTGTTCTAAACTATATTCCGTGCAATTTTCAAGATGAAACTATTGCGATTTTGTTATTTTCGTGAATATTACGATAAACAAAACCATTTCTTTAAATTTTCATGATTTTTTTTATTTATTTGTGTCATTTTGTTTTGAAATCATTTTTATTTCACTTATTTGTTGGAAACATTTCACAAGATATCACTGTTTTGTATTCTGTGAAAATAAAGGGGTAGGTTTAAGGGGTAGGATTAAGGTTATGGGTAAAGTTAAGATTAGGGGTAGAGTAAGGGTTAAGTTATGATTAGGATTAGAGATATTTCAAATGCATCTATATTTTTTTCTTAAACTGAAAAAATTCAATTTTTGTTTCTTTTTAATGAAAAATTCACGATAAGCATAACTCTTTTTGTTATATTTTTTGAAAATAACGAAAAAATAAATAGAATTTAAAAAAATTTTTCACAGATATTATTTTTCACGGGAAATAAAAAATTTTTTTGCTATTTTTCGTGAAATCTTCACGGATAATATCACTCTGCGTAAAGTATGATGGTTGACGGTGATGGGATTAGTAGTGATTTGATGTATTTATAATTCATTTTTTAATATTTTTATTCGATTTTAAGTATCATTTTTAAAAATAATTTGTATTGGTACTTATAAATAGTTTAAGTGTATCATAACCAAATTATCTTGAAGCTAGTTCGGATTTACGCTACCTTAATTATACTGGTGATTGAATTGACTTTTCAGACTGTTCGAACTTGCCCATTCAAACATGAGTAAAAAAAAGGAAATCAAATTTGAATTTAACACACAGATATAAACTGTGGGCCAAAAAACATGGCCAAAAAACATGCCACTGTATACTTTATTATAACTTTGGCAAATATAAATTTTTTTCAAATTTTTGTAATATTTGACTTAGGAATGAGTGGGAAGCAGGAAATTATTTTGAGCCCTTTAATATATAATACCTTTATCAAGTGAAACTGAAACAAATGTAAAACAAATAAAAATAATAAAATAATTATGATTTTAAAAAGGATAAATTTAAATAAACATTTGAAATTACAAAAGGTATGAACTTAAATAAATTATTAAAATTACAAAAAATACAAAAAGTAAAACTATTTTCATGTGTTTTGCAGAAAAGTGTTCGCTTTTTTCACGCTTGTTTCATTTTCACAAGGTATATCGAAGGAATTGAAATATTTTTTTAAATAATCTTTTTCACTTTTCCTTTTTGAGTCAAATAACAGTAAAAAATCATAATCGGTCAACATTTGCCAAAGTTATACACATATACAATAGCATGTTTTTTTGGCACACAGTGTAAAGAAATACATTTATGTGTATAAGTTAAAATTTCCCACTTAAATAAAATTCTCCCCTCCCCCCCTCTTCAACAGTCATGACTAAGGGTATAGCTACTAGTCATTAGCACACTTCCTTGCTAACCTCTGTGATTTACTCTTATCAGATCTGTGCGTCTGCAGAATCTTTTGGCTGTGATACAGCTTGTGCTCCAGATGAGTTTAGTGGCGTTCTTCTATGTGTAAATATAGTTTCAACTAATCACTATTTTTCGAATGTTTCTTCTTAAAGATGCAGCTTTAAAAACTGTTTCTCTGGTGTAGTAGCATCAATTTTTGACTGTTCCATCAGGAGGTTGTAGGTGAAACATCTTAGAGGAAGTTTGGTTTAACTACTTTGTCCTTATATATAAATTCCGTAGATGTATATATATGGTTCGAATAAGTCCCTTCGTACTTATTAGCCAACACAACCAACCAATAAATACTAACTTTTTTTTGGGATTTTTTTTCGCAATAATATTTTTAACAACATCTTTAAACATTTTTTAAATACTTTTCATTTTTTTCATATTTGCGCTTGTTTTAATCTACGCCTATATAAATTAGACGGTTTAGAGAGAAAATCTCAATAAAATAATTTCATTAAAAATAGCACCTCTGAACTCAAATAGACCATGCGGGCTCCCTCTCACTCTTATAGGGAAATATATATTTAGTTTTTTTAACACTTTAAAATTTTCGAGAATTTTTTTAATTATTTGATTATAATTATAATCAGCTTGAAGGCCTGATGCATGCTTGGAATGAGCAATCATGATCGCTATTGTTCAATACGGGGCCGTAGCCAAAGTAGGCTTCGACCACCCTAAAAAAAAGTTTTAAAAAAAGTTAGTGTACTTTCTAAAAAAAAGCTGTTGAAAAGTAACTAAACTAAATAAGTGAAAAAATCATAATTTTATTCCGAAGTTCCAAGATTTTGATGAAAATGCACCAAATGTAAATCTAGAAGCTAGATTTGAAGATGAAGACTCGTTAGTCCTTTCTTCTAACATTTGCATCCCATGTTTTTAATAAAAAATACAGTAATACAGTAATTACAAAGCAAAGATGATTGAAATATTTGTAAAACAAATGATATTTTTAAAAACCTGTTTTTAATTCTTCAATAATCATTTTGAATCTCAACGCCACATCTATTACATGTAAATAGGTAAAAGAAAATAATAGGCATAGTCATAAAACTAAATGCTTATATCAAAATAGAAGAATAAAAAGTTAACACTACAAAAAAAATTAATGACCTTCTTTTAAACGAAAATTATTAGTTACAAACTTGAAATTTCACATTTTTTTAATTTAATGAATGAACTAATAAACCCGTGAATGAATGCCCCAATGAAAAAATGAATGAATGAATAAACAAACGAAGAATTGAGTCATTTTAAACTTTCTAGAATTACAAATCAAATTTTTTTTTTTGAAATATCAATTTTGATCATTAATGGATATGTTGGTAATATAATTTGTTTAGTGGTTTACCATTTTTCGCTTAATCAATAGTAGTGTAGCGGCCACATTGTGTACAATATGTACACACAACCACTCCTAGGCGACCTTTGTCCCTAGCACCCTATATAAAGTCGTTATCGTGTAAATAAACTCTCTCTCGTGTTTCCTGAACTCTTAGTCGTAACAATTGGTGACCCCGAACAGAAGCCCGACTAAAGCACGTTATGGAAGATATTTTCTTTAAAGTTACGTCAGAGGAGGAGACAAGGGCAGAGCAGACGCCGCAAGTAAGCTCTCTTAGCTTACCCGTTTTTTTCACAGCCAACCCAAAACTCTGGTTTTGCCACGTGGAAGCAATATTCCACACGCGCAAAGGGACAGCAGGCCTGACCAAGTACTCATATGTGGTGGAGCACATACCTTTCAATGTCGCCGAACAGGTTCAAGACCTACTCGTGGAGGTGCCGTCGTCGTCGCCATACGAGACGCTGAGAAAGGCAATTCTTTACAGGTGCTGCCAGTCTGAGGCAAGCATGCTGAGAGAGTTGTTCGGCGACAGGTAACCAGACGGCAGACATCCTTCCCAGCTGCTTCGCCACATGAAGTCACTGCTGGGTAGCAACAAAATGGACGAAGCCATCTTAAAGCAGTTATGGTTCGACAAAATGCCCACTCACATTCAACCAATCCTGGCGGTTTCAATGAACATCCCACTGGCAGAACTGGCGTTACAAGCAGACAGGATGGTGGAACTTCAACAAACCACCATCACACAAGTCTCAACGCCAACTCCACAAGCTTCAGCTCAAACCATGCCGGAGATACATACGTGGCTGCAACAAATCACCACAAGTATGGCCACTTTAGCGGCTAACCAGAATCAACAACGAGGAAGAATTCGTTCAAACAGCCGACAAAATTCACCTCGTTCCGGAAGCCCGAACACCACAGCAGGCATGTGCTGGTATCACCAGACTTTTGGGAAAAAGGCACGAAAATGCACACCACCATGCAATTTTCGCTCATTCAAAAGGCAGGGCCGGACAGTAGGAGCGACATCTGTCCACGGCCAACAAAATAAGAGTCGTCTATTATTCATAAGAGACGCATGCAACAACCTCACGTTCCTAATCGACACTGGTGCAGAAGTAAGCGTCATTCCTCCACCAGCCAATCATTCTCTCACCCCATCATCGTTCACGCTTCATGCAGCCAACAACTCCATCATCAAAACGTATGGACAGAAATCCCTGATGGTCAACCTCGGTTTACGCAGGCAATTTCCCTGGATTTTTCTCGTAGCCGACGTCAAGAAACCCATCATAGGAGCGGATTTTCTGTCCCATTTCAGTCTGGGGGTGGACATGTCTAGCCAACGCCTGGTGGACAACACAACATCCTTGGCTGTCATTGGGTCAATCTCCAAGTCAGTGCCGACACAGATTCGAGTTGCAAGGTCATCTGTTGAGGCAGTAGCAAGACTTCTAGAGAGATACCCAACCATCAGCCGACCATCGAATTACAACGAGGAGGTGCAACACATGACGAGGCACAGCATAATCACCGAAGGACCTCCTACGTTTCAAAAGCCACGCCGTCTGTCACCGGAGAAGTTGAAGCTGGCGAAAGCGGAGTTTGATCACATGATCCAACTGGGCATAATAAGACCTTCATCAAGCCCGTGGTCTTCGCCGCTACACTTGGTACCGAAGTCGTCTGGAGATTGGAGGCCATGCGGTGACTACCGTGCGTTGAACAACAATACCATTCCAGACAGGTATCCAGTGCCTCATCTTCACGATTTTACTAACAACCTCGTCAACTGCAACATCTTCTCGCGAATTGACTTGGTGAGAGCCTTCCACCACATTCCAATCGCAGAAGAAGACATTCAGAAATCCGCCATTACAACACCTTTCAGATTGTATGAGTTTGTTCGTCTTCCCTTTGGTCTAAGGAACGCGGCTCAAACCTTCCAACGGTTCATGGACGAAGTTCTCAGAGGTTTGACTTATGCTTTTGTGTACATCGACGATGTACTGATCGCTAGCACCTCTCTAGAAGAACATCTCCTTCATCTCGAGTAAGTATTCAGAAGATTCAGCAAATTCAACCTCACCATCAACGTCGACAAGTGTGAATTTGCCGTACCATCTACCAACTTCCTTGGACACCACCTCAACAAAGACGGAATCAGACCTCTTCCCAACAGAATCCAAGCAATCGTGGAGTACAAACAACCGCAAAGATCAATCAACTGCAACGGTTTATAGGAATGGTTAATTTCTACAGGCGTTTCATTCCTCATTGCTCCAGTTTATTGGCACCGTTAACAGATGTTCTCAGAAAGAAGCCATCTACAAAAACCCTTTGCTTGACTGATGCTCAAACTCAAGCCTTCAATCAGACGAAAGAAGCTCTTCAGAATGCCCCAGGCTTGGGTTTCATTGATGATAGATGGGAGCTGCAACTTCTTACTGACGCTTCTGACGTAGCAGCAGGAGCAGTTCTCGAGCAGGTACAAAAAGGTAAGCGTCAACCTTTAGCGTTTTTCTCGCAAAAGTTTCATCCTGCCCAGACGAGGTATAGTACTTTTGGCCGAGAGTTGCTTGCAATCTATCAAGCCATCAAGCACTTTCAACACTTCCTCGAAGGTCGTCAGTTTACCATCTTCACTGATCATAAGCCACTCACCTTCGCTCTCAGGACCAACACAAGCCGTCACTCACCGAGAGAAGCCAGGCATTTAGACTACATCTCACAGTTCTCTGCTGAGATCAAACACATCAAGGGAACAGACAATGTAGTTGCAGATGCACTTTCTCGGACTGAGGCTAACGCGATAACAGTTATCGATATGCAAGAAATTGCCAAGCACCAGTCTTCAGATTTATCGATACGTCTCAAACCGACATCTTTGCAGCTCGAAGAGATTCCTCTTCCTTTCAACCAAGGCAACATCTGGGTAGACACGTCAACAGGAGTTTCTAGACCTTTCGTCCCAGAGCAACTCAGATACAAGGTGTTTTTAGCTTTGCATTCTTTATCTCATCCAGGTGTGACAGCTACGTCAAAATTGATTCAGCAACGGTTTGTATGGCCAAACATGGATAAGAACATCAGGACATGGTGCAGAGAATGTCTTCCATGTCAGAAAAATAAAGTACATCGCCACACCATCACAGCTCCGTCCAAATTTACATTGCCGAAATGCCGTTTCCAACACGTTCACATCAACCTGGTGGGACCTCTTCTTGCGTCTGAAGGGTTCACTCACATTCTAACCTGCGTTGATCGATTCACAAGATGGCCCGTAGCCATCCCTATCAGCAACACCTCGACAGAAACCATCCTAAAGAACTTCATGGCCGGATGGGTCTCGAATTTTGGTGTTCCCGAGACCATCACAACAGATAGAGGCAGCCAATTTTCGTCTCGCCTTTTCTATCAGAAGAGCAAGTTGCTGGGTATACATCATGTGAGAACAACTGCATACCATCCTGCAGCCAACGGTATGGTCGAGCGTTTCCATCGGCAACTAAAGTCCTCCCTTGCGGCACACCCTTCAGCTGGTGGATGGATGGAGTCCTTGCCTGTAGTGCTCTTGGGAATCCGTTCATCGGTAAAGGAGGATCTCAAATGTTCACCAGCAGAACTTGTTTATGGAACGGCGTTGAGACTGCCTGGTGAGTGCTCGTCCAGCAACAATTCCACTCCCGACATTACAAGTTATGTCTCGCGTTTGAAGGATCAGATGAACAAAATAAAAGCAGAGCCACCAAGGGAGCAACAAACTTCAAGCTACATCCCAAAAGACCTTCTAACCACACCAAAAGTTTTCGTTCGTGTGGACTCGCATCGACAACCGCTTCAGTCTCCATACGAGGGTCCTTACGCCGTTCTTGAAAGAAGGGCAAAATATTTTGTCCTAGAAAAGAACGGGCGTAGAGACACCGTCTCAATCGACAGACTAAAACCCGCATTTCTTTCACCACCACCAACGATGTCCTCATCAAAGACAACAGCAACAACATTGACAACAACAACCTCAACAACAACACCCTTCAAGTTAGCATCAACAACAATAACAGCAACACCAACAACAACGACTACCAACTCATCGAATACTCAACAGCCACCTCCAATCCACACTAGGTCCGGCAGAAGGGTGCATTGGCCAAAGAATTTGGCAGATTACACAACGTGACTCATTGACGCCTTGTCTATCAACCGCCCATCAACCAATCGTGCTAACTAAGTCTTCATCATCATTTTCAGAATTTCTCCGTCGTCAGCTTCGTTTTATCTTGCGTCATCACTTGATTCTTTGAGTTCACAAAGGGCTGCAACATGCACCACTGCAACATGCACCACTGCAACATGCACCACTGCAACATGCACCACTGCAACATGCACCACTGCAACATGCACTACTGCAACATGCACTACTGCAACAACAACTATTGCACCAACAAAATTCACAACTTGACAATATTTTGTTTGCTTCTTCGTTCGCCAGTACTCTCTGGTGGGGGAGTATTGTAGCAGCCACATTGTGTACAATATGTACACACAACCACTCCTAGGCGACCTTTGTCTCTCGCACCCTATATAAAGTCGTTATGGTGTAAATAAACTCTCTCTCGTGTTTCCTGAACTCTTAGTCGTAACAGTAGTGATAAAATAAAGTCTTTTCTTACCGTGATAGATTTAAACTTAAAGGTGATAAAACATTTTTCCTTCTGTCACGTCTACGGTTGCGTGGTTGGTTACAATGGTTACATACATAAGTTGTTTAACAAATAAATTTATTCATGTTTCTTATTATAAACAAAAAATTTAGAACAGAAAAATACCATACCAGAATGCAAAATAAAAGAGCATTCAAATAATATTCTTCAAAGAGTTTTTGATCTAAAAAAGAAAGTTTTTCTCAACGATTTATTGCGAAAACGTTGAATATAGTAAATGCAATAAAGATGAGAGAAAAAATAATTTGTTGGTTGAAAATGGGGATGAAAGAGGAAGGAAAATAAAGACAAAATTGAGGCAAGACCAGTACTTCATGAAGCTGGTGAGACAGAATAGAAAGATTGCAGCTAGAAATGTAACAAATGATGTCGAGATACCATTTAGAGAATGTATATCTTCAAAAGCTGTTAGAAATCGCCTTCATCAGAAAGATTTGCACAGCCGAATAGCACGGAAAAACCATTCATTTGGGAAGCAAATCGTAAGAAAAGTTTGAGCATGCAAAAATGTACGTGAAAAAAGTCTGATGTGTTTTGCAAGCAGTTTATATAGTCGGATAAGAGTAAGTTAAATCTTTATGAACCTGATTGCAGTTCTAAAGTCTGAAGAAATGTAAAAGAAGAGTTTAAATTTAAAAAATTGAAAACAACTGTGAAGCATCGTGGTGGAAATGATATGTTGTAGGGGCGTGAAAAGCATAAAATTGATTGATGAAAAAGTGGATCAAGGTGGATATAGACAAGTATTTGAAAAGAATTTGAAAGCTTCAGCCAAGTTACTTGCGTTGAAATAAGAATTTACATTTCAGCGCTCAAATGTTGTCTTTCTTTTTCTTCCTCTTCTTTCTATATTTTCAATCAAACCATGATTTTTTATATTCAATGCTAATTGCATTTACATTATGATGGGCGGGGGGGGGGGTCTTGGAGTCAAAACCCCCTCTCCACTTTTTGGTAGTGACGGGGACGGCCTAAATGTAGACGCCCCAACTTTTTCCATTACAAAATTTCTAAACTCATGTTTTGATACGAGCCTAATCGTCAACCATGGCATAATTATTATTATTATATAATAGTACATTGTATGTGTAGTAATAGTGAATGCTGTCTAAAACAAAAAATATTTTTTGCATACTTAAATACTCGTGTCAAAATAGAAGTTTAAAAATGTTTTTTCTTGTGTGGGAGGGTTCTGGACCTCAGAAGCCCCCAGGATCGCCACTCATGCCTCTGCTCAAGTTAGAGAAGAAAATCATTGTAGCGGTTCATGGTTTAAAACTGAGCTAGGAAGCCACCAGCTTGACACATTTCCAACTACATAAAAATGTTTACTATATACTAAAACCGCAGCATTGCTGAAACCCCAAATATTTAATTTGACGCGTATTAGGTTTTTTGGTGGAAATTTTTCGTGTAATATGCAACCTCAAATTATATAATAAATCATCTCCAGTGATCCTTTTCTATTTTGTTTATAACCCTATTACTGCTAATTAACTTATCTTGCCCTAACATTACTTCTAAGAGAAATAAATGAAAGCAAGACATTTTCAGAGCTTTATGATCACCAAACGACTTGGAAAAGGAGGCATGAAGCAGGTCATGAGGATCACAAACCCACCAAACACCCTCATCGCTTCCTGTGCATCTGCACCCTGTTGTTCTTCCTCCAGTTGGCGTGTCTCGATCCACCAATTGTCTTCGTGAAAGTGTGACCCTTTCCAAGGCCTCTGGACTTCTTGTTCACACTCGTCAGACCCCTCATCTCTCTGTGCTTGTGCACTGGCTTGCAGATCCAGTTCGCCTCGGGGTCTCGTCTGATCGCCTTGTGGAATGGGTCGATGCAGATCACCTCAAAGTACTTGTAAGTACTGTCCTCTCCCACCCAGTAACTGTTCAGTACTCGCAGTGCCTTGCAGCGTCTGCCCACCCTCTCCTGTTTTGTGGTGATTGATTGCATATGTAGTGGATGAAAAAGTGAAATGAAAATAAATATGACAAAAACCAAGTAATCTAGTATAACTTGTAATACTTAGGAGTTTATACTAACATTAATAATACACACAAAAATATAAAAAAACCCCAACAGCAGTGAAATGAACTCTTTGGATAGAATATCTACTCCAATCATCGTTCTTTTGAACTTACAGCATACTGTATATAATTTGATTAGAATCATTTAATCTTTGGGATTCAGAATTGGAACATGCATGGCTTACAAACTGATTTTATATGAGTAAAATAAAAAAATAGGAGTTTAAAAGTTTTTTCATATAATTAAACTTTATGTATATGATATATTTATTTATATTATCTAGGACAATATTTAAAAAGATTATAAATTATAAGACAAACTACTAAAAAAAATATATTATACAAATTTATTATTTCCATTTGTTTTTACACATAAAGTTAAGTTCTTTTAAAATGTATACGCATGAATTTTGAATGCCTAAATATAAAAAGAGAACTGGTTCTAGGTAACCACTGTATACCACCATCTCACCACCAAAATTCCATTTCCTCACCTCAGCAACCGCCTGGAGAGACCTCTGGTTCTTGAGCTGGTTGATTCCGCAGCTCTTGGGCTTTCCGTACACTTGACCCTTGGGAGCAGGTCTCTTGCGACCTCCCCTGCGGATTCTGATTCTGTAGATCACGAATCCTGTTGAGGATGATTGGTCATTGGTGGATATAACGCTTTTGAAAGATTTTTCTGAAAGTTAGTTAGTTTAACTTTTGAAATATTTTAAAAGACAAGAAACATCAAGATATTTTGGTAGGTTTCCAATCATGATTAAATATTGCTTTAAATTTAAAAATTCAACTAATAACACATCATATATGAAAAACACTCTTGCAACATTTATAATTGTAGTTTCTAAACCTTGCTTGGCCTTGTATCCCAGTCTCTTGGCTTTCTCGGGACGAGTGGGTCTGGGAGCGCGGTGGACGCCAGGGAGTTGGCGGAACTGCCAAGTCCTGATCCTAGACGTGAACCTCATCACATCACTCTGCTTTTTGCGGTACAACTCCTGCAAATATCTACTCGCACCCATGGCTCCTTCTGCAGTGAATTGAAAAGTATAACTATAGTTTTAATGTGGATTTAGTTACTTTTGATAGTATTTTGAAATATTTTGGTTGAAACTTAAGTTTAAATTATATCATTTTGTTGATATTTTATGATTTAATTTGCTAACAATTGGACGAAAAAACAAAAGCACGAACCGATATAGGAAAAGAAATAAACAATTTAGGATCTTTGAAGCGACAATTTTATTGCACCGCCTAACTTTTTAAATAACTTTTCTTACTTTAAATAATAAATGAAAAGGACAGCATTTGAAAACAAAATGTGTTTTTTATGAATTTGATAAGTTATTTTTCTAAAATTCATTTGTTTAAAGCTGAATAATGTTTTTCTCATTTTATTTTCAGATAAAAACTAATGTGTAAGATGATTTTATTTCTTTAATTGCAGGTACATAGTACCCTTATACAGAAATAGTTTTAAAAATTAATTGTATAAAAAATATTTTGAGATCTTTAAATCCTAATCTTATCAGAAAAGCAATCAATCAATCAAACAAATTCTATAGCGCTCTCTCATCAAATTCAAGAAAATACCTCTAAAAGTAACATGTCATCCTCTAATACAACATTTCATTTATAAATGTCATTTAAATCGCTTTCAACTTAACTTGCTACACTTCAAACGTGTTTTAATAACATTTTTTATTAAAATCGAAAATCTCAAGATTATGGTTCACACTCTAGTCTATGGCACACACTTAAATCCGCATGTATTGTGTCTTGAGTCACTTCAGGTTAGTATATCTAGATTCATTTTGAATTAGTATACAAAAGTATATATTATATATAAATGAACATATAAATCAGATTAGTTCTGACTTGAGCTGTTAAGCAATTCTTAAAACCTTATAAGTATATAAGCATGCATTCTCCCAAGAAGTAACCGTAACATTTCAAGTTACATTACACATTTTTAAAAGTAATAAATCATTACGTTAATGATCAAATTACACTGAATTATTAAATTGAACTGAAAGTATTTATTTCAGTGTTAGTTATCTTATAAGTAGCATTATTTTGAAAGTTGAATTTTTGCAGCCTTAGTTTTTAAATTAATGTTGCCGGTGTAACTTTTACAAAGAATACATTCTGGTAAAGTTACTTCTAGAGTGTGACATTGCAAATGATTGCGTAATGCATGCAACAGAATTTTCGCTTTTTTCATAACTCAAGCTTGTTGATAAGCGATCCAGCGTTGCACTCATAGACTTGAGAAGGTTTTTCTTATGATGTTTAAAACAAGTTATTTTTGTATCTGAAGCGAAGCAAATATAAAATCCACGATTTACTTTAATGGCATGCGAACGTCCTAGAATAGAATCATGAATAAATGACGCAAATGCAAACAGCTTGTAGACCAATACATTCAATTGAATATCTTGCACGGTGCAGTTAAATCTAAACTTCATCAAATTAAATTCATTTCTAAATTTATCAATCTGATCGCTATAAATCAGAGATTTTCGCAATTGTTGAAACCAAATTACTCAAATCAAATCATACCAAAAAAACTTGCTCAAATCCGCTCAAATCAAAATTCCTGGTTTGAGTTACTCCAGGTTGCACCGAAGCACATATGCTTGCATGAAAGAAACATCGAAAACAAAGCACATTTCCTCCCCTTAGAACTGACGATGATGATGATCACAACAAATACCATCTTCCTCCTCTTCTTCTCTCTCTTCCAACTAGGTTCGTCATTTTCAAATGCTTCTATAAAAAATATCTGTAATTAATTTACTGCGAGGTGTTGTAGAATTATTTTTAAAATGTTTTTTTAATGGTGTTACGATGTGAATTTGATGATATGGTATGGCATGGTGTGGTATGGTATGGTTTTATATAGTGTGATGTGGTGTGGTGTGGTAAGGTGTAGTATGGTGTAGTGTGGTAGGGTTTGTATGGTATGGTAGGGTGAAGTATGGTGTTATGTGGTGTGGTGTGGTATGGTATAGTTTAGTATAGTGTAATGTGGTGTGATGTGGTGTGGTATGGTATAGTGTGTTGATTTACACCTGCTCATTTTAACATATTATTTGGAAAAATCGATTAAATGATTTTAGTGAGAATGAGGATGATGATTACGATGATAATAATAATGAGGTTGATGATGATGATGATGAATGTTGAGAGAATTTAAGATAATGATGACGATGAAGATAATGAGGATAGTGATAATGATGATGAGATATAATTAGATCTTTCAAACAACCCGGATGATGAAAGCTCTGAGAATTTTTATACATTCTCCATGCAGTGAAATGATTTTAACTGTTATTATTTGGGTAATATTTTATGATTATTATCATACAATTATAATTAAATTATTATGATGTAATATCTTAAAATTCACATTCTCGCAATCTTCATAACACAACCACGCCACACCACATCACAATTACTACAACACCACGTCAAAACCGCACCACACTACAGCTACAACATACTACAATCACACGACACTTAAAACACACCACAACACAACCCCATCATACTATAACCACACTTCACCAAAACTACATCAACCACAACCACAACACACCACAACCACATCAAACCACAGCACAAACACACCACACTAAACTAAAATCACACGTCAACCACAATATACTGAAAACACACTTTTTTAAAGCTAAACCACATTACAAAACACCACAACTACATCACACTACAACTGCACGACACTATAACCACAAAACACTACTTTAAAACTAAACCACGCTAAAATCACACGACAATATAACCACACTTAACTACAATCATACCAAACACATCACACCACACTAAAGACACACTTCAACCACAGCACAAACCTAAACAACCTCATCACTATTTTGTCTTTATGAAGCAATTAAAAGATCTATGTGTTTAAGAATAAAAAAAGTTACAACATCGTTATCATCACCATCATCATCATAATCATCACCATCATCATCATAATCATCACCATAATCATCAACCTCATTATCATCATCATCATCATTTTCTTCTTTGCTTGTTCTTGATCATCTCCTTATGGCAACACTGGGTTCCTTTTGAAGCAGTTATATATCACACTGCATCAACAAGAAACCAAAGCACTCTAAAACCATTCCATCCATCCATCGAATCGATCCATCCATTCATTTTATCCATCCACTGTCATCATCATCATCATCTTACACACACACACACACACACACACACACACACACACACACACACACACACACACACACACACACACGCACGCACGCACGCACGCACACACACACACACACACACACACACACACACACACACACACACACACACACACACACACACACACACAAACACACACACACACACACACATACATACTCTCCACTTCACCTATAACCACCCATTCATCACAACCCACTTCGAGTCAAACCCACTACCCACCTACTAACCCACCCACTACCCACCTACTAACCCACCCACTACCCACCTACTAACCCACCCACCTACTACCCACCTTCTAATCACACACACACACACACACACACACACACACACACACACACACACACACACACACACACACACACACACACACACACACACACACACACACACACACACACACACACACACACACACACACACACACACACACACACACACACACACACACACACACACACACACACACACACACACACACACACACACACACACACACACATACATACATACTCTCCACTTCCCCTATAACCACCCATTCATCACAACCCACTTCGAGTCAAACCCACTACCCACCTACTACCCACCTACCCATCCACTCACTCTCCAACTTACCAATCTACCAACCAATTCATCTATTAACCCTGTTTACCAACCCACTCATCAGCTCTGACCACAGAGGTCATCCCCTTCATCACCAACAAGGAGCATTTCAACAAAGTGGTAGAAGCTAATTCCTCCTTTAGCATCCATTGTAGCAGTCAGGAAGCTGTCTGTTGGTACTACCCTAATAACTCCTACGTATGTTTGTGTGTTTATATGTGTGTTTGTGTTTTCGTGTGTGTTTGTGAGAGTGTGTATTTGGGCGTGTGTGTGTACGTGTGTGTGTGTGCGTCTGTGTGTGTGATATTTGTGTGTGTGTGTATGTGTGTGTGTAAAGTCTTGAAACTTGTCATTTTGTTTATGTCTACATACCAGAAACTTTTATATACTCATCAAAATGAAAATGTATTTTTTTAGACTCATAAATCTTATTAATGTAATAATAAAAAGATGGTTAAAAAACATGAAGCCATACATACATTAGTTGTCGGACCGGGTACCCGATCTGACAGGGTTCCCTTTGGTACCTGCGGACTCCCATGGAAACAGAAATATAAAATTGAAATCGGGAACGGGCAAAGTCGGGAACTGGTAATAAAATCTATTAATCTATAATCTATATAATCTATTATAGATTAACGGGAGAAAACGGGAACGGGACTCAACTTTCAAATCGGGAACGGGACTCAACTTTCAAATCGGGAACGGGAGAAAAGGAAACAAAAGTTATTAACATTTAAAGTATTACTTAAATAAAAAATTAAAATAAAATTAATTATATATAGTTGATTTTATTTGAGTTTTTAATTTAAAAAATGCAATGCCAATAAAATTTATATATATAAAAAAAGTAATTTGCTAAAAATTAAAGATCTCGTTGTTATGGCTTGTGCTTTGTGGAAAACCTTTGTCCGTATCGTTTTTCTAAAAAACATTATCGTCGTTGTCGACTTGACCATCATAATCATCAACGTTTAGAAAAATGAAGATATTGTCAATTTAAAACAATTATTTAAAGCGAGAGTTTCTTCAATTGCACCATGAGCGTATCCAGAGGGAGGCTGACCCCCCATTTATAAATAGAAAAACATTTTACTGAGTAGTAACTTTTTTAAAACCTTTTTTGTTTGAGTACATACTCACAAATAACATAATAAGAATGACTTACTTATAACTTTTTTATATACTAATGTATATTACTGTATTATTTGTAGTGTCGTTCTGTTTAATCGAAAGATATTCTGCTATGCTAGAACCGGTAAAAACACTTTATGAAAAAATGTTTTTCGAAATTATAAAAACTAGTTAACACATACCAAGTATTTTGGATCTGTTGAAAGATCATCAAGAAAGAGATACTGAATGTTAGAGAAGAATTTTTAAAAGATGCAAGAGATTACGCGGATAATCTGAATATGGATTTAAATTCAATAAGAATATTAAATCGACAAAAACACAGGAGCAACCCTCTAGATCAAACCCCATTTGAGTTTTGGAAAAAAACCTAATTAATTCTATACTTTGAATCAATCATATCGTTTTTAAAATTCGTTTTTCTTTAGATCATTCGCTTGCGTTCAGTTTGACTCATCTCCACCCATGCAGCATTCAAGAGAATCTTTTGAACAATTGGATCAAAACAATTCACCAATGTAAAAAAATTATGATTTGGAGGTGAAGAATTATGGTTTAGGGAGTGGAATAATGTCAAAGATATTCAAGATATATGTATGATGTTTAACAAAACAGATATATTTCTTCCTAGAATTATGAAGGCATTTAATAATTTTACTCATTCTACCAGCACTTTAGAACGTTCATTTAGCTTTCTTCGGAAAATAAAAACATGACTGAGAAGCACTGTTAGTGAAAACTGACTCAGTGAATTGGCCATGTTGAGCTTTCATCGTCAATGGGTTTCAGCAAAAAAGAAACCATTTATCAAAAATTAATTGCGAAGTTTGCCAGTAACACTTGAAAGCTTTTTTAAACGAGCAATTTTTTTCTGTATATTATGATAATAATGATTGTACAATATACATAAAAAAATTAACGTTTTATTAAATAATGAGGATATTAGTTTTTATTTGTGTTGGAGGATGCAAAAATGTTAAGTAAATAAAAAATTAATAACTGCCCCCCCTTTTATGGGCTGGATACGCCCATGAATTGCACTGAATCTTGCTAAAACTATTGCATGGAAAAGCTTTGTCAGAGTTTTTGTGGATTTATGGCATACTAACTTTGCATTTCAAACAAGAAAATTATAAATACAAAATTTGAACTCTTTGGGCACTTTTAGCATTTTAAAACATAGAAAGTCGCTCACTGGCAGTACATCTGTAAACTTACAAATTCAAAGTACTATTTTTTTTACTGAAAAATATATATATTTTCATTCAAAAAGCAGTATATGCAAAGTCAAGAGTTTATTCTATACTCAAAACGTGATATAATTCGTTATTGTTTAAGGGTTTATTTAAATGGCTTTAAAAATCATTGATCATGGACCCTTATAGGGCCGTTTTTAAAAGCTAAAATTTTGCTTAATTGTGAAAACGCAGTGAGAATGTATTATTAATAAAGTTAGAGTTGCGAAAATGAGTCGGGGCCGGGTCACCAAGTTTTGAAAACCGGTCGAGACCGGGAATCAAGTTGCTAAAACGGAAATAAAAATTCGGATGACCAGCGGGAACGGGACGGAACAGGAAAAAATGTCGAGACTGGGAATGAAAAATGGTTTCGTCCAACCTATAAGTTATGGGCCATAACACACATGAACTCCAAAGTTCAACAACACAATTTCAAACACTTCAACATACACACACACACACACACACACACACACACACACACACACACACACACACACACACACACACACACACACACACACACACACACACACACACACACACACACACACACACACACACACACACACACACACACACACACACACACACACACATACACACACACACACACACACACACACACACAAACAAACACACACACACACAAAAACACACACACACAAAAACACACACACACAAACACACACACACCACTTCGGGGAGCAGGGATGGCTTAGATAGTAGACGCCTGACTTGCAATTCAAAGGTTGTCTGTTCGCATCCGTGGCAAGCAACCGTGAAATATCATAAAGTATATGATATACCTATTGTAAGCGGTGTTTACGACGTATGCATTGAGAGATGTGTATGTCGTGTGGAGTGGCGCCTAGGTGCCTAAGAACCATGGTTCTCAGAACCATTGTAACATGGCCTGCGTCTGTCAGGCTATGAAAAATATAGAGCATAAAAAAAGAGAAAAAAAAACACAAAAATACACACACACACACATATACACACACACACATACACTCACACTATCACACACACCCACTTACACACACACACACACAAACACACACACACACACACACACACACACACACACACACACACACACACACACACACACACACACACACACACACACACACACACACACACAAACACACACACACAACTTTTGGAAAAATTGGGTCTTTCAAAATATATTCCGCAAGATGTTGTTTTCTGTGACATTTTCACAGAAAATAACATAAAAGGCAACATTTCAAGGATGAAAACTTGCGATATTTCTTTTTCGTGAAAATTTCATGACGAAACAATTTCTCTTTTTGTTATATTTATGATAATCTGTTGATTTATTGAAAAACATTTTTTAATAAAAAACCCGATTTACGGAGACCTCATCCTAGGGGGCTTCATCTTAGGAGAACCCATCCTGGAGACTTCATCCTGTGGAAACCTCATCCTGTGGAGATCTCATCCTCTGGAGGCATTATATTGTAGACATTTAATTGTGGAATTTTTACCTTCAATGAAATTTTCAATAAAATTATTTTTATAGGCACTTAAATTATTTCGTTAAATAAAAAATTTATTTGTTTATAAATTATTTATTAAAGTTATAATTTCAGTTTTCAAATTAGTTTACTTAATGAATTTAATTAGCATTCCAATCAATTTTTAATTTATTAAATCAAAGTGACTATACTATACAGTCTATTCAGTGTATATACACGTGTTCAAAACATAAATGCTGAAAAAAGAGAATATAAATGACAATTAAACTATAATTTTGTTAAAGGAATGCTTATTAATTCAATAAATAAATTATTTTGAAAACTGGAATGATAATTTTAATAAATAAAAATAGTTAACAAATAATTTTTAAATTTACAGAAATAAAGTAAGTAGCTATAATAATAATTTATTAAACATTTCGTTGATTGATATTAAATGTTTAACAGTTAAATGTCCACAGAATTAGATCTCCACAGGGTGAGATTTCCGCAGGATGAGATCTCTACAGGATGAGATTTCCACAGGATGAAATCTCCACAGGATGAGATCTCCACAGGATGAGATCTCCACAGGATGAGATCTCCACAGGAAGAGATCTCCACTTGTAGGTCTTCAAGGATGAGTTTTCCTAAGATGAGGTCTTCAAGGATAAGCTCTCCACAGGATGGGGTGTTCAGGATAGGGTCTCCTGGGATGAGGTCCCTTAGGATAAGGTCTCCGCATACCAAAACCCCAACCTTAACCACTAACTCCATTTTTTAACCTTAACTTTAACCATAACCCTTAACTCCAATCCCTAACCCTTAACTCCAATCCCTAACCCTTAACTCCAATTCCTAACCCCTAATTCCAATCTTTAACCCTTAACTCCAACCCATAACCCTAACCCATGGTCTAAATTAAATGTAAATAGTACATCTTAAATGAAAAGTTCTAAGAATAAATATAATATTTTGCATTAATTAATAAAATTTCGTATATATATAATATATAGTATATCTTTTTTTTAAATATATTTTTTCCAATTAACATAACTTATAATTATTTAAAACCATTTTTCTATTATTATTGAATTTTTTATATAAATGTTTTAAAATTTGTATCATAATTGATTTATTTAAAAATTTATGACAAAATTAGTAGTTATAATAATAGTCGACGAGGACCACTTTAAAGTCATTCGGAGGGTGTTATGTCTGGCTCTCTGTGTGTGCGCAGATGGCTGATGAGGCCGATCCTGGCACGGGAGGTTCGGGAACATGAGGGACACGGGATGAGTGGGACGTCTCCAGGAGGGTTGACAGTGCACCTTTGTGAATGGAAGAGCGCCAGGTGGAACGATTTGTTAGCATAACGCTAACCATTATACCACAGCAGTCATTTAAAGAAAAGCGTTTATAAAGATTTAAAACCAAACTTTGATTTTAAAATTTATTTCTTTAATCTTTATACCGCATTTCTATTTATAGCTTACTTTTCTGCATTCTCAGACACTCCCTAAATTTAGTAAATTATTTTTGAAAAAACATTTTTACATTGTACAATTTTTATTAAAACTAAAAAAAGACTACTTTTTCTTCTTTGAAAATTTCAATGATGAAAAATTGCGATTTTTGTTAATTTATGTGAAATATTCACAGAAAATATAATATATTTCAGACGATTCGCGTCTTTTTATTGACAGCTCAAAACGCAGTTTAAAATGCTCAGTATTTCATTTTTTTTTAAATCAGGAAAATATTTTTAATGTTTTTTATATAAATATTTTTATTATTGAAAAAAATGATTTAAATGATTCGATTTGGTTTCTTCAATTCATTTAAAATCATGGAGCAGAAGAATGATTTAAACGTTATATCTCAAAATCTAAAGCTCTGAAGAAAAAACTACTGCCATATTTGTATTCAAGGGATCAAATTTATATAAAATCAGCTAAAAATATTCAGACACTAAAATGGCTGATGGCCAGTGTTATCAATTTCTTAAAAAAGTTAGAAATATGTTTTTCACAACATTCTCCACAACTGAAAAAATAAAATTCATATAATTAGATAGTATGCATATTTATTATAATTTTTACGTTATAAAGACAACCATAATAGGTTTAAATACCAAACATTAAAAATATATCATTGGTTTAATTTAAGTTTTTGAATGTTATTAATTTTTTCATCGCCCATGATCTTTATTCCAGTTTTTTCCGTTCCCGATTTGAATATTGATTACCGTTTCTTCTTGAAAACCTATTCCCGGTTTCGGACATTTTCCGTCCCGATTTTAATTTTCATTTCCATTCCCATGGGAGTCTTGCAGGTACCCGGTCCAACCTCTAATCTACTCACTCACCCACCCCAACCTATCTATCTATCTTCTATCTTTTTTTTATTCAATGAAACTTTTACCATCTATCAGCCACCAATACCTCATCAATTCTAACAGACCGGAGAAGTAAAAAAAACACAAGAAACAAGTTTTGAGTCCGAAACAATGAACAGCACGGCAACCTTCAGGAACGTGAGCATAGCACAGGGCGGGTGGTACTCTTGCAGGAGTTGTGACGCAGAACCTCCTGGAGAACATGAATGGGAGAGGGAGGAAACTGAAGGGGATGTGTATGTTTACATTGATGGTGGGTGGGGTGGGGGGGGGGGAGAACTTAGATGGAGGCCATTGTTAAATTAGTTCAGTGTTTATACTAGTAAGTGCCACAGCTTTGCTTGGAAAGTTATTTTGAGTGTTTTAATTTTTATTTAAATAAATGATAATTAAGTTCATCTAACCAACCCTCAGCCACCTTCCTTGCAACCAACCAAACTTTAACTATCTTTTCTGCACCCAATCAGCCTTCAACCTTTTTTTATGCAACAAATCAAATTTCAACCACTCTTTTTATGCCCAATCAACCATTTTTTCTTTACTTAATCAACGCTCAACAACCCTCGTTTTAAAAGTTGCATTTCATCCAACAAATAGTTTCTTGTAGATTTTGTCACAAATATGTAACATGTTAATAGTGTTACTTGCAATTTGTCATCTTACACAAAAATTATGCACTTCAAAAGATGATCCAGCTTATGTCATGCGTTTTAAAGAAAAAACTATTTCCGGATTGGGGCAGAGAAAAATTAATCAGAATATCCCATGGTGAAATGTTTTCAAAAAATGGAAGAGAAGTAACGTGGAAAAAGTTGTAGAAACTATTGAAAGATAAAAACTTTTCTAAAACGATACAGCCTTAACCACACAAGCAACTACAAACATATTAATTTGAGGTTCTGAAGATGAAGGTACCTCAATGATTACTAAGTTAACAAATCAACGATATAGAAAGTACTTGTCATCTTCTGCAAGTAAGGTTCAATGTGAGCGTCTATTCAGCTTGTCAAGGCATTTAGTTAGCAAAAAAAGAGTCTCTTCAAATCCAACTAATGTAAAAAAAACTTTTTTGTTTGAGTAACTGACTCAATTAAGATGTGTGAAATTTGCATTTTTAATCTTTTATGCAGTAATTTTTATATATTTCAAATGTGGATTACATTAATAAATAAACTTCGATAAAACTTAAATAGTTTCTATTACATTTTTGGATTTTTTTATATATGTTTTATACAAATTTCAAACAGGCTAAAAACATTGCGTTAAAACACGATTAACTAGTGATTAAAATTTTTGATCGTTTAATTAACGGCGATTGGATTTTTTAAAATCGAGAAACCGCTCTAATAGATACAGTAAAAATGACATATGCAAATATAATAATCATTATTCATTCTTTCATCAATTAAACAAACTGCAGCGTTGTGCCTTAAGATAACAATAAATTTCTTTTATACAATTTTTTTCAAAACGCAAACTTTTACCGCTCACTTTAATCGTAATCTTAATTTTTTTAATTTCTAGTTTTTATTTCCTTTTAAAAACTTTAATGAACAGATTGAAATTTAGTGTTTTAATTAAATAAAGAAACTCTTTTCAAGTTTTCAAACGGTATCAAAATTCTTACTCACTCTTAACTTGGTAACCATTTTTTTCATATAGAAATTAAAGGAAAAAAAATTGATTTTTTATTTATAAATGAAATTTCCCAGTACCATAAGTTGGGGTTCAGTTATGTTATATAAAGAATGATTGAGTTAGACTTTTCTACTATTGTAACTCGTTTGGGGATGAATAAAAACCAAATAAAATTTCAATAAGTTTTATTGAGTTTAATTCGAAAATTCATTTAGTATACAGAAGCCGGAGGCTTGATTTCTTGATGGAATTACCTCTTTTATTTATTTATCCATTTTAAGCTATAATACAAATAATTATTATTATATAAAAAATTATGAAATTGAAAAGTATAGTAATATGACAAGTTTGTGTGAGAAAAAAGTATCTTTAAAAAGGGTAGTTTTGCTTACTTAACAAAAGTAAAATATTGCTATATAAAAAAGTAAAATTATCCCACCAGATGGCGCAAAGCTGTTTATTCCAGCCACCAGCACCCAGTTTATGGTTTCTGGTCTTACAAATGGAAGAACTGTCTTCCCGTGTGCTGTCACCAACCCAGCCGCCCATGTCACACTGCTGAATGTTTGTTTAGGAGAGAGGTGGGGGAAGGTGGCTGAATAGATGAATGTAAAAAAAGAGAGGGTAGGTTGTTGAATGAATGATTGGTAGAGTGGTTGGAAGGGTGGATAGTGAGTTGAGGGCTCGTGATGTGTGATTGGATGAGTAGATAGTCTGAAAAAAGGCTATTAGGTGTGTGGATGTTGAAGTGGGGTGTGTGAATGGGTGGATGGATGAAAAAAGTGATAGGGGAGGGGTTAGGTTTTTGAAATTATTTAAAAGTTAGACAAAAATCAGTCATGTTAAAAAACAACTGCCTAAAATAATTTTTTAGCTGCAGCAACATTGTAAAAAACTTAAAATCAACAATCTCAACAACAAAACACATAAAGGTCGCAACAAACCAAAATGTGGAAGGAGTGACCTACTACCCGAGACTAGGCTTTGTGACTCCCGCTGCCGATGAAGAGTTGAGCCAGGCGTATGCGGTCGAGTGCATTGCAGAGCTCGGGGAAAGAAAAGAGTCTAGGAATATGTTCATGGATTGGAGAGGTGAGTATTTTGAGGAGAGAGGGATAGTTTCTTAGTGTGGTTGGAATTGTTGCGGTTGAGGCTGTGCAAGTGTTTATTAGTTGAGAAAGAGTTTTTATTGAAAAGTTGTCATAAAAGTGGTTTTTGTAGTTTTGGCGGTTGTCATGGTTATATTAAGATAGTGGTGGTGTTAAGTTTACCTAGAACTCGTCTCATTAAAAACTTGCGAGAAATTTAATACGCAGGCACTTTGCCTTCGAGCCTCCAAACGAACTTTTAGACCCAAAAAAAGCTTTTGAAACGGAATAATAAGATTATCGATCTGAAAGTTTGATATTTTCAATTATATATAACTATTTATATACTTAATGAATTTATAATACATATAATTTACAATTCAGGCATGCTATAATAGGGAATACTCGCATACTAAACAAATCCGCCATAGTTAAGGCGGGCTCTAAATGAGACGAGCTCTAGGCATACCGTGGTGTAATAGTATGATACACAAGTTTTTAATTGAATTGCTCTACTTTTTTTATAAAAACTAAACCCGCTTTTATTGGAAATTCAAGACAAATGGGAAGTGCCAGAGCCCTTGTTAGAGGCATGGAGCGAGAGAGGGATGGTGACTAGACGGGAAACACTGAATCTGCCAAAAAATGAGGTTGGATGGGTGGTGCATAAGTGGCTGGTATGAGTGGATTGGTGTATAGGTGTAAAGTGGGTTAGTGTGGTAAGAAGAATAGGTGAATGAATGAATGGTTATGGATAAATGAGTGGCTTTTTATTAATTGGGGGGTGGAAGATAAACGTTGAATGGGTAGGTAAAAGTGATGGGCAAATCTCAAAGCGAATCTTCATGTTCACACATCAAATAACTCTAAAATGAGTTGAATTCTATAAAAAAAATCTCAAGTCAAATCTCAAGTTTTCCAATCAAATCTCAAAATTTCCAATCAAATCTCAAGTTTTCCAATCAAATCTCAAGTTTTCCAATCAAATCTCAAGTTTTCCAATCAAACCTTAAGTTTTCCAATCAAATCTCAAGTTTTCCAATTAAATTTCAAGTTTTTCAATCAAATCTCAAGTTTTCCAATCAAATCTCAAGTTTTCCAATCAAATCTCAAGTTTTCCAATCAAATCTCAAGTTTTCCAATCAAATCTCAAGTTTTCCAATTAAATTTCAAGTTTTTCAATCAATTCTCATGTTTTCCAATCGAATCACAAGTTTTCCAATCAAATCTCATGTTTTCCATTAAAATCTCGAAATTTCTAATCAAATCTCAAGGTTTCCAATCAAATCTCAAGTTTTTCAATCAAATCTCAAGTTTTCCAATCAAATCTCAAGTTTTCCAATCAAATCTCAAGTTTTCCAATCAAATCTCAAGTTTTCCTATCAAATCTCAAGTTTACCAATCAAATCTCAAGTTTTCCAATCAAATTTCAAGTTTTCCAATCAAATCTAATTTTGAGTTGTCAAATCAAACCGAATTTCAAAAATTCTTTCAATTCAAATCTTGGATCATATCCGCCAAAGCGGTGCAGAATTTAAATAGCTTCGCCTACATTTACAATGCTGGCCAATAATGGCAAATGTTGGAACACATTCGCACAACTGTGTATATTCTGTGTCTATACTACTACTACTACCACTACTACCACTACTACCACTACTACTACTACTACTACTATTTCTACTACTACTATTACTACTACTACTACTACTACTTCTACTACTACAACTACTACTACTACTACTACTACTACTACTACTACTACTACTACTACTACTACTACTACTACTACTACTATGTATTTTGGAAAATTGCTATATATACTTTATGTTGTTTTGGAATATTCCTAGATATACTGTATGTTTTGTGAGCTGTATGCTATGCATCTTATTTTGGAATATTGACATGTTAATGTATAATCTGTATGTTTTTTGTTCTTTGCGTTACTTTTGAATATTGCTTTATATATTTAGTTTCAGTTCTGTGTGTTTATTTCACAGCTATATATATTAGCATGTTTCCTCTACGCTATGAATTAGTGGCAGTTAGTGTGGTCCAATCACCGTCTGCACCGCTTTGGCGGATATGATCCCAAATCTTCAAACTATCATTTATTTGGAATACAATGAAGCGAAAATAAATACTATTGAAAGAGCAGGATGTTATTTTCCGTGAAATTTCCCGAAAATAACAAAAAGCTTCTTTTTTTTCAGTGAAAATTACGCCGCAAAAAACTTGCGATTTTTGTTAAGTTCTGTGAAAATTTCACGACGAAGCAATTTTTCTTTTTTTTATTCATGAAAATATCCCAACAAAATTATTCATATATTTAAAATATTTTAAATTTACACCGAAGCCTTAACTTTAATCATAATTCCTAACCCTTACCAAACTAAATTTTTCATTCTTTTTTGAAGTTTTTTCAATTGAAACCCTAACCTTAAGCCCTTATCCTTACTCCTAACTTTATCCACTACCCTAATCTTATCCCCTTACTATAACCCCAAGTCAAACCTTCAACCTTATCTTTAACTTTATCCCATCACTCTAACCCTTAACCCCAACCCCTAACCCTAACCTGTGATCCAAATTAAATGTAAACAGTGCATCGTAAATGAAAAGTTCTAAGAATGAAGATAATATTTTTCATTAGTTTATGAGATTTTGTATATTAAATATTTTTAATGCATTTTTTCTCCAATTTAAATAATTTATCTAATTCTTTCAAACCATTTTTCTATTATTATTGCATTTGTTATACAATGCTGCTGATTTCAATACCAATATTTGAAATGGCTTCAAGCGTCGTCAAATTCATTTCTTGGCGAATCATACGCATGCCATTAAAATAATTTTGATTTTTTTATAAATAAAAGGGCAAATCCAGATTCGACTACAGACTTTGTGTCTTACCATATTTAGGTTTTCAATTTCAACAAAACTTGTCTTGAGTATACTAATGTATGGATTATAAAGTATAAAAATAATTTCAAGCACAAGACTTGCATTAATTTCTTTTACATTGAGCAAATAGTTTTTCAGATTATCAGAGAACACTGACAGCCATTGTTGTTGTTGGCGTCCTTCAGTCTAGGTAGACAATGGACTTGAGCCGAGAGAGAACTTTTTTGTAGCTGCTGGTTGTTGTTCTCTGATGGTTGTTGTTCTTTGATGGTTGTTGTTCTCTTCTGATTGTTGTTCGCAGCTGGTTTTTGTTGCCTGTTGGTTGTTGTTGGCTGCTGGTTTTTGTTGGCTGCTGGTTGTTGTTGGCTGTTGGTTGTTGTTAGCTGCTGGTTGTTGTTGGCTGCTGGTTGTTGTTGGCTGTTGGTTGTTGCTCGCCTCTGGTTGTTGCTCGCTGCTGATTGTTGGTGGCTGCTGGTCGCAGATCGCTGCTGTTTTTCTTTTCTGCGGGAGCGCTTTTCACTGACGAATCCCTGCTTCCCCCGCTTCAAGTCCCATGCGCACAGCTTGCCTCCATCTGCTTTTATCTTCAGCAAGCGATTCCCAGGTGCTGACGTCGATCTCTGTAGATTCTAGATCGCGCTTGCAGACGTCCTTGTAGCGAAGGTATGGCCTGCCAGTTGCTCTCCAACCTGAGGCAAGCTCGCCGAATAGTACGTCTTTGGGAAGTCGGCCATCATTCATCCGACGTACATGTCCCAACCATGGGAGACGTCTTTGACGAAGAAGAGAAGTCATGCTTGAAATGGGTGCTCTCACCAACACCTCGTTGTTTGTGACGCGGTCTTTCCATGAGATTCCGAGCATGCGTCGAAGACACCGCATGTGGAAAGCGCTCAATCTTTTTTCCTGGTATGCGTATAGTGTCCAGGATTCACTGGCGTAAAGGAGAGTGCTCAGGACACATGCCTTGTACACAGCTGTCTTTGTCTTTATTGTCAGCATCTTGTTGCTCCAAACTCTTGGTGACAGCCTGGCAAAGGTTGTCGAAGCCTTGCCGATCCTTTGGTTCAGTTCTGCAACTAGCGAGAAGTCATCAGTGATTGTCGAACCAAGGTAGGTAAACTGACTGACGACTTCCAGAGCATAGTTTTTGATAGTGATGTGAGGTCGTTCGGCGAGCTGTGCCATCACCTGTGTTTTCTTGAGGCTGATTTGTAAGCTAAACTCCTCGCATGCCTTGGAAAACCTGTTGAGCAGTCTTTGCAGTTCTGCTTCAGTGTGGGTGACCAGTGCTGCATCATCCGCAAACAGCATGTCTCTGATCGTCACTTTTCGTATTTTGCTTTTTGCCTTCAGACGAGCCAGGTTGAAAAGACTGCCGTCTGATCGGGAGTGAAGATATACACCTTCTGTTGATGCTCCAAAGGCACGTTTCAGCATAACAGTAAAGAAGATGCCGAAGAGAGTAGGAGCGAGAACACAGCCTTGTTTGACGCCACTGCGGATTTCAAAAGCACTTGATGTCGACCCATCGTACTGCACAGTGCTTTTCATATTGTCATGAAACGACTTTATCACGCTCAGGAGCTTTGGTGCGCAGCCAATCTTTGCCAGAATGTTGAAGAGTCCATCCCTACTGGCAAGATCAAACGCTTTGGTCAGGTCTATGAAAGCTAGGAAAAGGGGTTTGTGTTGTTCTCTGCATTTTTCTTGCAGTTGTCTGAGTGTGAAGATCATATCTATAGTTGATCTTTCTGCACGAAACCCAGCTTGTGATTCTGGATACACCCTATCAGCAAGCTTCTGTAATCTTTTTAGGACTACACGTGCGAACACTTTGCCCACGACACTAAGGAGAGATATTCCTCTGTAGTTGTTGCAATCACTTCTCTCGCCCTTGTTCTTGTATAAAGTGATTATTTTTGCGTCTCTCATGTCTTGAGGTACAGTTATCTTGTTTGCGGGTACATAATAAGTCTGCTTGTCGAGTGATGCAGCACTCTGAGCCCATACGCACCCAGTAGGGCAGGCAGACTGTGATGGAACAACACCTATTTGACTGGGGGCTGCCCAGCTTGAGGCGGGTGGTAGTTGCAAATAAGACATGGTGATCTCTCCCACCGTCGAAAGCAACCCCTGGCGCCATATGAAACATGTGACTTATAACCAGTAAACTGCTACTTCCCGTGTTTTTTCAACGCTTTTAGCGAAGCTGGAGTGACCTCTCCAGGGCGTAAGCCTGGGCAAAATACTATGGAAGGTAAGTTGTAGCCCATGCAACAGACCCCCCCTCTCCACGCTTGATGGTGAGTCCAAGGGAAAGGCAAAGCCGATACATCTTGAAACCATCAGCGTCGCAGGAGTTGCCGGAATGACTTTGTGAGCAAAGTTAAGCCGCCTTAGGGACTGCGACTCCGGATTTGAAATGAGGGTTGACTCCCTTAGCCTTTAATTAGCCAAAACCAAACCTGCAAGGCAGCAGGGCCGTAACCCTGGCTGGGAGGCTGAAGGGGTAATAGCACTTGTCTAAGGTGCTTCTCTGGACTAATGGTAGAGCGGGGATGTCTTACTTTCCCATGCAGGTAAGACACCTGCCCACTGCTCCTGGGTTGGTCGTTGACACTAAAAATGTGTTAATCCGCCCTTTATCAGTTTTTGATCTTCGTGCTGTTGGGTAACCCAGATACCCTCCACACCAAAAAGTCCGATTCATCGTGACAAGATGGTGGGGGGGGTCAGTTTAGTCGCCGGCCACTCGACCACGACACAAGTTGTACTAGCTTACGTGGTACTGGTAGCAGGTTCTTAACAGATCCTGACAGCCATTAAACCTCATCTAAAGAACTATATAAAATTTCTGAATCAAATTTTCGTGTATTTGTCTTTTGTTCCCCTTTTTTTCTTACAATTGTTTCTATATGCAGCAAAAAAGACGCATTTAAAATAAATGTTAAAAAATTGTAGCTATTATGAGAGCCATTTAAATCTTTGTAGCTTTTTTTTCACGAAAAAAGCTTTTAGTACTTAATAAAATGTTTTTAAACTAATTTAATTACTATTCGATTACTTTATGATTATAATTATTAATTTTAAAGCCAATGTAGAAAATATAAAGTTGAAGTGATAAAACTCTCGGGCTTTTTGAGACAGAATTAAATTCTTAAAAATGATAATAGGTGAAAAAATTGGATTTTGTCAACATCTGAAAAATAAAATAGCTTTTGAACAAAGCTATAATGACAAGCATCATATACATGGTGCTATTTCTTTAATTTAGATTCTAAATTTTAGAATCTTACTAAAAAATATTTTTAGATAATGCCTATGTCAAAAATCTCGTCAAAAATTGTTATTTTTAAGAAATATAATTTAACATTTTGAAAAGATTTTTTTAATACGGGAAACTTAATAAAAGTATGTTCGGAATCAATATATTTTGTGCTAACCTCATGGTATGCATGAATCATGATATGATATGACGAATAGCTCCTAAAAAATGAACATAAAAGCCTGATATTGTACATTTATCTTTCTATTTACATGAACTATATTCAACAAAAAATAAGAAGTAGAGTACTCACTTGTTGCCTCATAAATCGCAAAACAAAAAACGATCGGAATCGGGTTAGAGAAACTATGGGGCAAGTTAAAGTAGCCGAAAGGTATGGAAAATAAAGTTTTTTCAAATCGAAAGCAGTAAAAAAACGTTTTTCAATATGGCTTCAACTGAATAATTCAAACCGTAGAGGACTAACTAATAGATGAACTTCTATATAATTAAATATTACAGCTTTTTTCAATATGTAGGACATGCGTTTTAGGCCCATTTCCACTTTTTAAATAGCTAGAAAGTATACTATTTTAGGATTTTTCGTAAAAACTTCACATAAATTATATTCTTATATTCTTGTTCGTTAAAATGAATTCATTTACTCTTTTTGAAATTCTCCGTTCTTTAAAAAAAAAGACACTGAAAATTGAAGGTCTGTAGTCGAATCTGGATTGACCAAAATATTTATAATAATTAATTTATCATAAAATGTATTAAAAAAAGTAATAAATATAATATTATAAGATTCTATTGATTAGTTTTTCTAATAAAAAAAACTTTGACTCATCAAGATTGGAACTCTGGAGGCAATACTTACAGAGCAGAACGCTAGTCATTATACCACCGCAGCTATCTAAAGTTATCAGCTTATAACGATTTAAAACCCAAACTTAACATTTACATTTTAATTAAACTATTTATCGCATTTCTATTTATGGCTAACTTTTTTGAGTTTTTAGACATTTCATAAAGTTACTCAATTCTTATTGAGTGGACGGGTAGCCGAGTCGGTAACGACTCTCGGCTTGACCGATAATGAAAGGTCCTAGGTTTGAATGCAACCAATGCCCTAGTATCCCAAAGGCGCAAATGAAAATATGCAGCCTAAGTAGCCTGGAAGCCCGTTCGGGTTTTACGCCACTATAATAATGCTCATCGTTATTATTATTATTATTAAAATCGCATTTTTAAATCGTAAAATTTTTACGGAAAATATTAAAAACGCTACTTTTTATTCTGTGAAAATTTTACTGAAGAAAACTTGTGACTTTTGGTATTTTCCGTGAGATTTTCAGAGAAAATGTAATTAACGATTTTAAAAAAAAAATTATATTTATCTGAAATTAATTATGTATCATTTAAGGATTGTTCACATATTATGTTATTTGATAGTACTAAATTAAGAAAATTTTGGCCCACAGTCTTTTTTTTTAACTTCATGTAACAAACCCTGAAATCCACGCTTTTGAAAAGACAAAATGTGAATTTCACTGAAAAAAACTTGCGATTTTTGTTTTTTTGTGAAAAATTCATGAGAAAACAATTTCTCCATCATGATAAATTCCCATAAGAAGTGTTCATTTATTTTGAAACATTTCAAACCAAAGCATTATCCTTAACCCTAATTTCTAACACTAAACCTACGATTTTGTAAATTTATTGTTAAATTTTGTTCAACCAAAATCCAACTTGAGCCCCTAACCCTAACTTTATCCCATACTCTTATCTTAGCCCCTAACTCTAACCCTAACTTTAACCCTAATCCCTAACTCCAACCCCTAACCAAAACTTTAACCCTAACCCCTAAATCCAACCCTTAACCCTACTAGAAGGTAGATAATTTATGGATGGTTAGGTAAATGGTCATAATCATCCCCATCACCACCACCATAATCGTAACTACACGCCAGAAAGTAACTTTAAAGTGTTGGAACTATCTGTACAACAAAATGACTGGCGTGATAGAGTGGAGGGACCCAGCTGGGAATGTTTTACCAGCCGAACAAATAGATGCCAAAGAACCTTCGTTAGTGGTGATGATGTTTGATATATTACTACTATTACTACTACTACTTCTACTATTACTACTACTACTACTACTACTACTACTACTACTACTACTACTACTACTACTACTACTACTACTACTACTACTGCTACTACTACTACTACTACTACTACTACTACTACTACTACTACTACTACTACTACTACTACTAATATTAATATAACTACTGCGACTACTACTACTATTACTACTACTACTACTACTACTACTACTACTACTACTACTACTACTACTACTACTACTACTACTACTACTAATAGTACTACTACTACTACTACTACTACTACTACTACTACTACTACTACTACTACTACTACTACTACTATTGCTACTACTAATACTACTACTACTACTACTACTACTACTACTACTACTTCTACTACTTCTACTACTTCTACTACTACTTTCACTACTACTACTACTACTACTAATACTACTACTACTACTATTACTACTACTAATTTTATTACTACTACTACTATAACTATTACTACTACTTCTTCTACTACTACTTCTATTACTACTACTACTACTACTACTACTACTACTACTACTACTACTACTACTACTACTACTACTACTACTACTACTACTACTACTACTAATACTACTACTACTACTACTACTCCCACTACTACTACTACTACTACTACTACTACTACTACTACTACTACTACTACTACTACTACTACTACTACTACTACTACTACTACTCCCACTACTACTACTACTTCTCCCACTACTACTACTACTACTACTACTACTACTACTACTACTACTACTACTACTACTACTACTACTACTACTACTACTACTATTACTACTACTATTACTACTACTATAACTATTACTACTACTTCTTCTACTACTACTACTACTACTACTACTACTACTACTACTACTACTACTCCCACTACTACTACTACTACTTCTCCCACTACTACTACTACTACTACTACTACTACTACTACTACTACTACTACTACTACTATTACTACTACTATTACTACTGCTAATTTTATTACTACTACTACTACAACTATTACTACTACTTCTACTACTACTACTTCTATTACTAATATTACTACTACTACTCCCACTACTACTACTACTTCTCCCACTACTACTACTACTACTACTACTACTACTACTACTACTACTACTACTACTACTACTACTACTACTACTACTACTACTACTACTACTACTACTACTACTACTACTACTACTACTACTACTACTACTACTACTACTACTACTACTACTACTATTACTACTACTATTACTACTACTACTTTTATTACTACTACTACTTCAGCATCCTACGGACTATCACTAGCACAATCGCATCTTTCCAAGCACTTAACGAAGGTTTGTGTTGTTCTTTTGAAAAATAGTTATGCAGTCATTATTATATGACACATGAAAGTAATCATCATTAAAACAATGAGTAAGTAAAAAATAGTAATTATCGTATAATTACGATAAGTAAAAAATTATAAATGCATAACGTGATAGCTGTGGTAGCTGAATGTGTAACGACTCGCGTCTTGACCAACGGAAGGTCCTAGGTTCGAATGCAACTGATGCCCTAGCAGTGAGCGCTTCAGTTGCCTGCCCGGGCACTATATAAAAACGACGAAAATAAAAATAATGATCATTTAAAACAAAAAAATAATTGAATAATAACAAGAAGAATAATCTTCAGGCAATTACACTTGTCTCACCTACAACACGCTCGACAAGACTGAAAAGAATTCTACCTGGGTGTATCTTAAGTTCATAGGTCATTTGATGCTCTTGGTGGTGATGATGATGATGATAATGGTGATGGTGATGATGATAATAATGGTGATACAACTACTAAAAAGACTAAGTTTTTTCCCCTTGAAATCCAATGAAGACGACAATATCTTGGATGTGCATCCAGCCAACAGATTGACTTTCTCATTGGAGCATAAGAAGGTGTGCAATGGTGGATGGATGGATGGATGGATGGATGGATGGATGGATGGATGGATGGATGGATGGATGGATGGATGGATGAATGGATGAATGGATGAATGAATGGATGGATGGATTGATGGATCGATTGATGGATCGATGAATGGATGGATGAATGGATGGATGAATGAATGGATAGATGGATGGATAGATGGATGAATGGATGGATGGATGGATAGATGGATAGATAGATGGATTGATAAAATACAGGCAGAAATGCAGCTGACGATGGTGTCAAAGTACAAACCAGTGGTTTGGTGGACGCACTCAGCATTCGATGGCCAATTCACGAAGTTGCATCTGAAAGCCTACATGGAAGAGAGGTGAGAGGTGTTGAGGAAGGGTACTTGCTGGAAAGAACGGAGTTTGGATCCAATTTGTTCGTTCTAGACATATTTAACTATTTTCTTTAATAAATAATAAAATTGATCTACTAATTAGAACCATTCCATTCATCCACCTAACCACCTCTTTTCCCAAATCAAACGATTTTTTTTCTCTTTATCCACTAACCCCCTCTTGCATAAAATCTACTCACTTCGTTTTTTTGAGCGAACCTACCCCCTTTTTTTCCAAGCCTAATCATCTACTCGCAGAGAACCCACGAAAATAGGTGTTAACAAGTGGAGTGTCAGTCTCAACATCACCAGCCTTGGTCTGAATGACGTTGGATACTACAGGCTGGAGACAAGTGAAAGACTTCCTGCAAACTATAAACCCCAACACTTCATCGTTTATCGTTAGGGGTGGATTGAGGGGATGGGGGTGGATTGAGGGGATGGGGTTGGATTGATGGGATGGGGGTGGTTGTGGTGAAAAGTTGAAGATTAGGGATAACGATTTTTTGTAATTGATCCTGAAAAATGAGAATGAAAAATGGGTTTGAAAAATAATTACTAATTCTTTAATTTTAAATTGAGGCAACTTTGCTTCTTCGAAACTTTTGGTGTAATTCTGAAATTCTGTTCAAATCGTTATTCGAATATATTTTTCGAATGTTTAGAACGAAAATAATTTTGAGGGTAAAAGAGAGGGAAAAAAAGATCGAATGTTTTTTTGAAGAGGGTGGGACATGGTTTTAAAGAGGTTTGGAAATGGTTAAAAAAACATTTCGTGATGGTTTGCGAAAAAGGTTGTTAAGGATGCATGTTCTACATATTAAATTTGATTTATAAGATGAGATTTCATTAATAAATGCTTTAAAATATGATTTGAAATATCCACCTCCATAGAGAGTGCCAGTCCGCATCTCTTGAGTGTGAATAACAAGATGTGGTCGGTAACAAAAAGTGGTACATCTCAGATGATTAGGTGGGTGGATAAGATGGGTTAGGGAATTTAGGAACAAAAGAAAAGATGAGTAGATTAAATGGGTTGATAGTTAGGGGGATGGAGACAGGGATGGGTGAAATGGATGTATTGATAAATAGATAGTTTATGCAATTAGTAGTTAAAGTTTCATCTCCCTTATATCCTTTTCTTCTTCATCCTTCATTTTCAAAATCTTTTATTTCATTTTTTATATTTCTATTTTTATTTCACTTCAACATTATCTTCCGCCTATAATTACTCATTCCATACTCTTTCTTTTGAAAAAATTTAATGTTCTTTTCGCCCATTCCTCTCTCCTTCAATCCACTCCAAGCACTAACAATTATCTACCTTTATCCACCCTCCATCCAATCCTCAACTCACTTCAATCCGATTCACAGATGTTTGTTTGACACTTTTCCTCTACCAATCAACATCTCACTCTTCGAAGCACCGGATTTCACTGAAATGAGAGAGGGCGTTGGGGTGGTTTGGCCAGAACAAAAATATAAGTGCCAGAGAAGGATTATGAAATTTTAAAGGTTGCTTAGTGCCAAATTATATTGCTAACACACCATCAACCCATCTCTCCATTATCTCATAACCCAATAAAATGGTTGATTAAAGTTTTGCAACCGTCTTTAAAAACTTGTATAAGTGATAAAAGCAAGGTTATAGAGTGGGTATCATTCTTCTACCACTCACCACTCTCTCACAACCCACCTTTCACAAGTACCCATCACTCCTTCACCTCATCCCATCACCCACGTTTCGCCACTCTCCAATACTTATCACTACCGACCCTTCACAAATGTTCCACTTCTTTCAACCACTCACAACTGCCCACTTCTTTTTCATCACTTTCTCCAACAAACACCGTCTATCACCCCTAATTTCAGAAAACTCCTTCAACAAAAGAACTCCGTTATGAAGCGACCCTCAACCACACAAAAGCCTTCAAATGCACCGGTGTTGCTGAAGCAGGCATCATCTCCAACGCTTACTTTGTGGCCTACGTCTTGAGTGGGTGGTTTGGTGGGTGGTTTATTAAGAGGGAGTGGTTTGGTGGGTGGTATGGTGGGTGGTTTGGTGGGTGGTTTGGTGGGTGGTTTGGTGGGTGGTTTGGTGGGTGGTTTGGTGGATGGATGGTTTGGTGGATTGGTGGTTTGGTGGGTGGTTTGGTGGATTGGTGGTTTGGTGGATTGGTGGTTTGGTGGATTAGTGGTTTTGTGGATGGGTGGTTTGGTGGATGGGTGGTTTGGTGGATGGGTGGTTTGGTGGATGGGTGGTTTTGTGGATGGGTGGTTTGGTGGATGGGTGGTTTGAGGATGGGTGGTTTTGTAGATGGGTAGTTTTGTAGATGGGTGGTTTGGTGGATGGGTAGAGAGGGGTTGATTTTGTGGTTTGATAAGAAAGAGCGGTTTGTTGGGAGGGAAATTTATAAGAGAGAATGGATTCCTGTGTAAGGAATTGGTTAGAAGTGACTGGAAGCTGGATTGATGTGAGGTTTGGATGTAATGGAGCGTTAAGAGAATGATAAACTGTTGTGGGGAAATGATAATGATGATGATGGAAAGAATACAGAGATGCAATGAGAAAAAAGATCTCACTCTAAATGTATCACTCTGTTCATACAATGTAAGAGTGAGATCCGAGGAAAGTAATGAATGGTTGGTGAAAAGTTGACAAATGATTTAAATATAGTTCAAAAAACTTGCAAAACATTTTAATTTCCAATCTTATAGTGGAACGATTGAAATGTTATTTAAAAAAGTAATGTATTTTATTAAAAGTATAATTAAATATATTCTCTAGGTGACAGCAGTGACTTCGGAATCTTAAAAAAAGATGGTAATAACGTGCAATCCTTCAGCGACCGTAACCCCGGTGCGCTTTATGATTATGTAATCCGATTGTATGAAAATTTAATCAGACTGTATACATATTTGATCAGAGTATATGAATATGTAATTAGACTGTAATATATAGTCACTATATGAATATTTAATCAGATTTTATGAATATTTAATTAGACTATATGAATATGTAATCAGGTTATATGAATATATTATCAGAAGATATGAATATATAATCTTACCATATGAATCAGATTGTAGTCACAAACTTATAGCAGTACTCTTCTTCCCAAACACAGCAACTTTTTTACTTGACAAAAACCAGTACACCTTCAATTGATCATTACACCACTACACCACGCAGGTTCCTTAAACATAACTTGTAGAGGTGTAAAAGAAGCATTTAGCAGCATGCAGTTGTACAGTGTGGATGAGACGGGCTTTGGAAAGCTTGTGAACGAAACTACTGTTCAAACGTTGGTGCTTTCGTGGGCCATTTATTGGTTATCTGAAATTTCCAATTCCAATATTTTCCTTATTCTTTACTTTGTTTTCCAAACACGCCCACATTCATCCAATCAAACCCATCTTCGTTTCTTTTTCCACTCCATCTTTTCCTTCCCTCCTCACGCCATCTTCACCCATCATTCCCTCTTTCCAGCCCCTTCTTCTTCTTACTCCATCTTCCCCATCCCAGAGAGTTCATGAACAGCAAAGAAAACATCTTACTTGAAAAAAGTTTCGAATACACCCCTTCCACCACTGGCCTCAATTTCATGTGCAGAGGTGTCGGCAATGGTGGTGACTACCACTATGACGTTGTCGTTTACAGACCCTTTGGTTCTGGTAATGGGAATTCTGTTTTCTTGTGAATACTTCATTTAGCTTAAAAGTCACAATCAATTCTATAAATTCTTGAGCTAAATTGCTTTTAAAACGGTGGTGGGATCACAATTTTACGAATTTTTTGATATATTAATAAATAGTTATAATGGGCAGAAAGTTTTCACAACACAATTAAAATTATTAATTATAGTTTAATGGTCCGAAAGCTTGTAGAGCCCAATTAAAAATTATTTATGAATAGTTATAATAGTAAAAGTTAAGAAAGCAATTGTTTTATTTTAGGCTAGTTTAAAATACGCTTAAGTCACAAAAATAGGTTACTAGCAAAAATTTGAAAAAGGATTTTAAAAGGCGTTTTGCTCAAATAATTAACAGTTGATTACAATCAATAGTTTCGTTCATGGTTATGTATATGAGTAGTTCCAGGGAGTGATGGTATTCTTTTGGTGAGTTTGTTGAACTTTAAATTAAGATAGAATGAAGGGTACACCATATTTATTTAATATTTTTTAAGATTTACGAATATATTCATAGAACAACCTATTGACCAAGTTTTATAAAGATCGTTTCATTTTTCTTGGTGTAGGACAGTTGCAAAAAATAGTATCGCGTTTTTAGTGATTCTGGTAATAACAAATTTCTTCACAACAAATTTTTTTTTTGCGAGATAAAGCCTGGAAATGTGGTAAAAGATAAAAAGCATTACAACATATATTTAGAGAAAAATGGACGGACAAAAGATTTTGGTGTCATGACAGTAAATACTAGACACTAACGGTCGTTGAAAACGTTTTTTTCAAGCAAAAATAGTGTAAAAATAGATAGAATTAGAAAAATAGTTTTAATTGCAATATAACTAAACAATAACATTAAAAATGCTTTCTAACGAATCTTCGCCTGAGCAGCAAAAGACTTCTTTTTGCTTTTGGTTTTATTTAGAATTGACTATTGTAATTCACTCTATTGTAATTTACCTGAAAGTACTTTAAAACCATTAAATATAGTATTTAATTATGCAGCTAGAATCGTTAGCCTTACTCCTATTTATCACCACATTACACCCTCTCTCATCTTATTACATTGGCTCCCCATCAAATTTAGGACCATATTTAAAATCTCTGTATTTATGTTTAAATAAAAAAAATTAGTATCCCCAGTATACCTCAAGTCTTTAATCTCTCACCCTTATAGGAGTAATTTAAGATCATCCACACAAAAACATTATTTCATTTCTTCCATTAATAACTCGTTTTCTAAACGTTCTTTCCATTATGCAGGTCCATTTATTTGAAACTCATTACCTCTTTATTGAACTAATTCTAATTCTTTGTTTACGATTCGAAAGGATCTGAAAACATATCTGTTTAACAAGTTCATTTCAGAGCGCTCTTGAATTTGAATGAAGAGCGCTATAGAATTTATTTGATTGATTGATTGAGTATGGCTTGGATGCCAACGACGATGCCTGCTCCTTTCACATTAACTTTTTTAAAGTTTGAAAGCATTCATAATGCGATACTCTTTGTGCTTTTGTGCAGCTGATTTAGCCATTGCAAGTTATTATTGCTTATAAGCGAAAGAAAAGGGCCGAAACTTATAGAAGACGAAGGTGTACAAAAAATTATTTCCACGTCTTTTATATATAAGTATTCATATATATATAAAAAATCCTGCAAATTAACACAAACTCAAATTTTTTATAGACTTAAGTTGAATTACCTATAAAACATAGAAGGCATTCGTGCCTGAATGTAATGCCATCCCAGCAAGCAAAGATTGTCTTTTTGAGAACATAGGTTTTCTACACATCCCACACCAATCCACTTAAAAAAAATAGTACAATAATTAACAGAAGCACCGGACCTGAATGACGACTACGTTTTAGTAGGAAAAACAAGCTACAGCTTGGAGGACAATAGCAAAAGCGCTAACATGTATGTATGTATGTTTATGTGTGTGTGTGTCTGTGTGTCTGTGTGTCTGTCTGTGTGTCTGTGTGTGTGTGTGTGTGTGTGTGTGTGTGTGTGTGTGTGTGTGAGTGTGTGTGTGTGTGTGTGTGTGTGTGTGTGTGTGTGTGTGTGTGTGTGTGTGTGTGTGTGTGTGTGTGTGTGTGTGTGTGTGTGTGTGTGTGTGTGTGTGTGTGTGTGTGTGTGTATGTGTGTGTGTTAGAGGTCGGACCGGGTACCCGATCTGCCCGGGTACCCGCGGGACTCCCGCGGGAACGGGAATGAAAATTAATTTCGAGACGGGAAAAGTCGAAAACCGGGAATAGGTTTTCGGAACGGGAATCAACATTCAAATCGGGAACGGGAAAAGACGGGAACGGGAATCAACTTTTAAATCGGGAACGGGAAAAACGGGAATAACAGTTATTGGGAGTGGATTTTTTAACAATGATTTTTTAGCAAACTTCTAAGTATGGAAATCTTTATTTCATCGATACTCCGTAATTAAAATAAGTATTAAATGCTATATAAATGTATAACGAAGCCACCATTGCCAATGTCAAAGTATCCAACAGTACATTTGAAGTTGTTAGGATGAGTCCAAAGATTAGGGAGATTATAACAAATGGGTGATGATGAAAACTTTTCAGATGAAATCAAAATGGTCAGTTATATTATTTTAATTTTATAAATTAATACTTTGAATTTGAATGATTAATTTCCAAATGATTGCTCAGTTGATCATTTCGACAAAAGAAAAGATGCTATTGATCTTATTCGTATGACAGCATGTCTGTTGCATCCCCAGTATGAAAGAATAATAGGAAAAAAGTTTGGGATAGAAGAGAAATAAATACCAAGACTTTCATTAGAAAAATTTAATTCTATTTTTTACAGCCAGACCAAGCTGCAGTGCCTTTGAGAAAAAAAAATGATGGTTATTTAGACCTATTATGTTTGTTTTTATAATGTAAAAATTATAAGAAAATTATTGTACTATCAAATTATACGAATGATTTTATATTTGCAGTTGTGGAGAATAAGAATGTTGTCATAAAACATATTTCTAACATTATTGAAGAATTAATAATAATGAACGAAGAAAAAATTCAGAAGAGGATGAATTGTACAAATATTCACAATTACGTCCCAAAAAAACTGAAAAATAAAAAGATGTTTTATTTTATTGGAATAAAATGAGCAATTTTAAAATACTACAAGAAGTAGCCAAAATTTGGTTTAGTTAATATCTGCAATTTATATTCGCTGTGAACGGAATTTTTCAATATGTGGTCGTTTAACTTTAGACCCAAAATCATCTCATTTGAAAGCTGAAACTCTCAACGGTTTATCCCGTGAAAAGCAATAAAGACTTGATTGAATTACTCAAAAACAATGAATAACTTCAATACTGTAATTTCAATAAATATTTGAAATTTAAATCGTGTTTTTTTATTTTATTAAAAGAAATATTCTCTGACTTTCAAATAATAAATTTTAAGAAATGTTAGAACTAGCAAGTTTGGGACTAGTGAAAATGGCAGCGAAAATGAATAAAAAACAAAAAGCTTTCGGGAACGGGTCGGGACGGAAAAAAAATTTAGGGAACGGGACGGGACGGGAATCAAAATTCTGATGTCCCATCGGGAACAGGACGGGACGGGAAAACAAATTTTGGGAACGGGACGGGACCGGGAATGAAAAATCGTCCATGTCCGACCTCTAGTGTGTGTGTGTGTGTGTGTGTGTGTGTGTGTGTGTGTGTGTGTGTGTGTGTGTGTGTGTGTGTGTGTGTGTGTGTGTGTGTGTGTGTGTGTGTGTGTGTGTGTGTGTGTGTGTGTGTGTGTGTGTGTGTGTGTGTGTGTGTGTGTGTGTGTGTGTGTGTGTGTGTGTGTGTGTGTGTGTGTGTGTGTGTGTGTGTGTGTGTGTGTGTGTGTGTGTGTGTGTGTGTGTGTGTGTGTGTGTGTGTGTGTGTGTGTGTGTGTGTGTGTGTGTGTGTGTGTGTGTGTGTGTGTGTGTGTGTGTGTGTGTGTGTGTGTGTGTGTGTGTGTGTGTGTGTGTGTGTGTGTGTGTGTGTGTGTGTGTGTGTGTGTGTGTGTGTGTGTGTGTGTGTGTGTGTGTGTGTGTGTGTGTGTGTGTGTGGGCACGCTTGTCTGTGTTTATTTGTTTTTTGTATGTGTGTGTCTTTATCTAACTTAACTCAATGTCATTTACTTCAACAACAATCAGGACCACGGGGTTTTTGATATCAATCTTTCTGATGGCAGTGGTGGTAGCTTTGGTGTTGGGTGCCTTTTTTTACCAAAGAAAAAGATCAAAAGCGAGAGAATTAGAGGTAGGAAGAAGGTAGATTGAAGGTTAAATACAAAAATGAATACTGTGAAAGTTAATAAATAAATAAAAAATCAAAGTTTCAAATTTTTTAAATTTGAGAGTCTACTCGTATTACTAAAACAACGATAACCACTTTCACTGTTACTACCACAACAACCTCCATCGCACTTCTCCCATCATTCCACCCTTTTTACAGTCTATGAAATCACCATTCGAGTTGTACTTGAGTCCTAAAAATGATCACAACTATGACCCTGACCTGCCAGTTGACCAGCAAACCGAGTGTCTGGCCTACGATCCTGCCTGGGAAGTGCCCAAGGAGAGTCTCAAACTGGGTGGGTGAGAGGAGGGAGAGAAGGGGGTAATGAAGGGGAAAAGGAGGGGAGTGAAATAAGAGAAAAAAGAGTGAGGGAAGTGTTGAAAGAAGGAAGGTGGGGAAAGGTGGTGTCGAAGAAGGAAGGAGAGAGGTTGAAAGATGAAAAAATGAGTATAATTAATATTTTTGGGAAAAAGGAAAACTGGGTATTAGGTTCGAATGGTAGAAATTTAGGATTAAGAAAAGTGATGAGCAGATTCGCAGGGTTACGGGTGGAGTTTGGCTTAGAAATAAAGGGATGTATAATTTAAAATAAAGTCAATTAAATTCTTTTTTTTTTAATGATCAATCATTTGTATAATATTTCGAGTTGAAATTTTAAAAACAACCGCTACAGAGTCCATGCTGGGACAAGGGGCATTTGCGAGGGTGATGAAGGGCAGGGTGGAGGGTTTGAGAGATGATGAAGTGGAAACAAAAGTTGCTGTAAAAATGGTTAAAGGTCAGTGGGTTGAAATAAAGGTTTAGGAAAAGTTTGGCTTGTTCGTGAAGCGAAACTGTGATAATAATGGTAGAAGACTGTTAAAGGATAAACACTTGTCCCATGATGGCACTCGAATCCACATAAATTTCTTTGAATTTCACTACTAAAAACTATAAAACTTAATTAACTTTTGTTTAACCTACTCACAGTTTTTCCCTTCACACTTCCCTTTTTCAATTCGATCACTTTATTCTTCCCTCATCTTCCCTTCATTTTTATCTTTCCCAACATTTTTGTGTGTGCTTTTTTTCACTTATTTAGCCAAAGTTATTTGCTGCTACTTTTTTTTCCTGATTCCCAACATTTAAAACTATTCTTTATCTTCTTTTTCAACATTTTTTTCACTATTATCCGTTTTCCCCGTGGTTTTAGACCCTTTGTAAAATTTTTCTTCAACCATAATTCATTCAATTTCAAATTATCTCAATTTTCTTGTTTTTATCTTTTTGCCTTCTTCCACAGACATCACGAACAAAGAGCAAGTGCAGGCTCTCCTCTCGGAGCTGAAGATCATGATCCACATCGGGTCCCACCTCAACATCGTCAACCTCATTGGAGCCGTCACCACCCACGTTGATAAGGGTCGCTATCTTTTTAAGGACGTTTTTATTCTCGACCATTATTACCACCACTTCAACAATTAAACAGTTTCGCCAAAACCTCTATTTAAACTTCTACTTCCACTGTTTTTTGCTCAATTTCTATTTCGCCATAATCACTTTTCAACTTTCCATTATCAATTTTTTCTCTCTTTTACATCACTACCTTCTCTTCTATTCCATTATATAATAAACCTATATTCTTTCTCCAACTTTCCTTCCACCCTAACCACCTGTACTTTTCCAGGCATTTTCTACGTAATCGTGGAGTATTGTTCGAAAGGCTGCCTCAGAAGCTACCTTATGGCGAATAAAAAAAACTATGTTTCTGTGTCGCTTGGGGGTGAAGAAAAAGAGAATGAGATAGTCGGTAAGTTGGGGGGGAGGAAGATGTTGGGAGTAAAAAAGATAAGTAGATGAAAATGGGTAAATTGTTGTGACGGTATGAGAGGGTGGATAAAATGTGTTGAAGAAAATTGAAATAAGTTATTAAAAATATGTAAGTTTAGTAGCAAATTAATAAAACACTTTTAGACAATCTAATTTATTCGATTACTACAACCCTACCATTTTAAACACCACAACTCTTACTATTCCAACTAAAACGCTCACCATTCCAACCTCAACCATCACCTTTCCAGCCACCCAGTGATTGGCAAATCTAAAATCACATCATCATTTAAAAATCTATAATCATTTCTAAAATAATTTTAATTTTAACACACAAATCAATAATCATTTCTAAAATAATTTTAATTTTAACACACAAATCTATAATCATTTCTAAAATAATTTTATTTTTAACACACAAATCTATAACCATTTCTAAAATAATTTTAATTTTAGCACAAAATCTCAAATGGAATCTCATATTTTCAATTATGATAAAATCTAAAGTTTTCGAGTAAAATCAAATTTCAAAATATTCAATACTAAAATCGAATTAAATCTTTAAATATTCACACTTCAAAAAAATCTTTAACTCTATGAAAAAATATGTATTTATACAATTCTTTATAGATAATAAAGATAAACAAATATTAAACATGATTGTTCAATAAGAAGTACTACTAGCCAATTTTTTTATTTAAAATTTGAAAATTACTTTTTAAATCATATCCTAATTGCTCATATCAAATGCCGTTTAGGTCGAATCAAACTCACATATTGTTCAATATCGCGATTCAAATTCCAATCCACGATTATTTTTTCATTATTGCAACTACCACAAACTTTCTTTTTCCCACTACACAATTACAACAGGCGAATTAATGACAGACAGCAGTGGCAACAAAGTGCCTATGACACCACAATACGTCACACCCCAAAATCAAAGCAGCACCGCCATTAGCACCATCAACAACGACACTATCGGCTCAGTTGCGACATCTTCGGACTCCAGATACGTGAAGGACCCTAGCAAGAAATACTATAACCAAGGTTCATTTTTTCTCATAAGAGTTTTTTCATAGTTATAAAACATGAAAATATATTAAAGATAAGTACCGTAAAATAAAAATATACTCGAACCCTTTTGAATAATCGATTTTTCAAATGTCAAATTTTTTTTACAAACTGGATCTTAAAAAATCTAAATTAATAATATTGAAATTTTTCGCCTATTTATTTTACTATTCTCAAATTAAATTAGTCCTAATAATTTTTAAAAGTATACACTGTGGGTCAAAAAACATGCCACTGTCTATTTGTTTATTACTTTGGCCAATATAAATCGATTTTGAACTTTTTTCAATTGAATGGATGGAGAACAAGATATTATAGGATTTATTTTGATTTTTTTCATATGTATTATCTTTAACTTGTAAAACTGAAGCAAGCGTAAAAATAGCAAAAACTGCAATGTAAAAAATTGGTTCCTAAACTTTTTGAAACAACGGACTAATTTTTTATAGTCTTCACGGCCCACTCACACCAAACATGAAAACAGGAAAGCAATAACTAGCTAAAATTCTAAATTAATGTAGTAAGCGGTCCAGGGCAACTAACTAAATATTTAAACTATAACTATTTTTCAACTAAAAATAGATAGTATAACTAATAGTTACAAATCTATTTCTGAGAATAGCTAACTAAACTTTAAAAAAGTTGGTTAGACTTTTCCAAACTATTTTGCAACTATCTTTGTATTAATTTATTGAAAGGCAGAATCTGAACTTCAGATTTTAAAGCAGCATTAACACTTTAACACTGTTAAGTTCTAATTTAAGTTTTTAAATTTAAATTTTTTTTGCATTTTCTTTGAAAGTTCAAAATATAAACACTCCTTCAATATTCATTACCATTATCTAATGAAACTAAAAAGTGTGAAAATAACGAAAACTGTAATGTAAAACACAACAAAATATTTAAAAAAAATTTTAAGTTTAATTTTTACCCATAAATGTTGAAATTTTTTATTTACTTTTTCACAAAATTTTAATGTTTTTTACATGACATTTTTCTTTATTTTCACCTTTGTTTCAGTTTCAATAGGTAAAGGTATTGCATATTAAAAAGATAGAAATACATTTTTGAAATATCTTGTTCTTAAGTCATTTCTAAATATAATAATTAACAAAAATTGAAAATCAATTAACTTTTTCCAAAGTTATATACAAATATACAGTGGAATTATTTTTTGGCCCACAGTGTAGTTATTGTTTATCACAATATACTACTGTAAACATTCTAGTTTAGAAAATTCATGGCCAAACTCAAAGCCTAAAAAATAATTATTTCTAAAAATAATGGTGCCTGAAAATTCTGGGTGTCCAAACAATAAAAAAAAATGTTTGGACCTATTTTACAAACACTTACAGACATCCAAGCAGACCCACAAAGAATGAGAGAGTCACAGAGAGATACCGGAACAGACAACCAGACGGTCAGCACTAAGGACCTTGTCTGCTTTGCCTACCAAATAGCCAGAGGAATGGACTACCTAGCTTCAAAAAAGGTAGTCGAAGTGTGTTTGTTTTAATGTATGTCAATGTCTTATTCGTTGTGTTATACGGAAAGTTTTCGATTCGTTCTCTTGTTCCAATTTTATAATACGCCAGATTGAACTTTTTTCAAACTTTCTTTACTACTACTCTTACCCCTTATTTGAAAAACACCACCAAAAATACACGAAATCACATTAACCCATTAACGCATACTGTCCTTTTTTAAGGACAGCAATAAAAAGTTTTTTTAATAATAGTTATCTTGATTATATTTATTATCTTTGCAGCTAATCCTGTCCTATATAAACTGAAGTCTTTGTTAAAAAATTTTTTGTGATTTGAAATTGATAGATTGTTTCGATATTCTGATTTTTCAAGGCGATAACTAAATTTTTTGTGTTTTTGTCATGGCTCATGAAAAAAAGTTAGTTATAATTTTATTTAATGTCTACCATTCATAATGTATAATAATATTTCATTGTTATTCATTCTTATATCTTTATTTAAAATAAATTTTATTTTACATGTAATATTATTTCCAAAAACTGTGTTTTATTGAGTGTCCTTTTTTAAGGACACTATGCAGTAATACTGATGGTAAAAACAATTATTTTCAGATTCGCTCTTCATGAAGTCCTTAGTATTTTGGAAGATGACAATGATTTCTTCTCAGCAGATACAGTTCTAACAGTTCACACGACAAATCAAAATTTGAAAACATGTCTTTCCTCACATTGTTTAATTAATTTTTTTATGTAACAGTCATCAAGTTGATAACTATACAGTATAGCTAGATTGTGTCCATGGTCGCTTTGTTCGCAGTAAATCCTGCGGTTTGCTAAAGGAGCAAACCTGAAAGCATAATTATAGCCTATACTCATTCTTTCAGGCAATCAATCAAATAAATTTCTATAGCGCTCTACCCTCAAAATCAAGAGACTATGTTCCTATGGCAAACCGCAGGATGTATTGCGAACAAAGCGACCATGGACACAATCTAGCTGTAAGCAATGCTATAACTGTCAACAGATTTGAATAATTATTAAGATATTTTCATTGCAATGACAATGAGAAAACTAATAAATTAGACAGAATGGGCAAAGTGCGTCCATTATTTGATGCTATGAATGACAGATTTTACAAATTTTAGCCCAAAGAATGTCATTTGGCAATTGATGAATCAATCGTGTCATATTATGGGAGGCATTCATCAAAAGAACTTATCAGAGGGAAACCTATAAGGTTTGGGAATACAGTTTGGCGTCTAAATAATAGGCTTGGTTATTTGGTAAACCCATATCAAGGAGCATCGGAAGATTGCAACAGCGATTTAGGCCTTGGTGGATCGGTGGTATCCAAACTAATAAGATCATTTTATTAGTCAAATTGGAGATGGGCAAAAAAGATGCAAGCAATGTGGAAAGAAAGTGCAAAAGAAATGCCCTAAATGTAATGTAGCTTTACATTTGGAGTGCTTCAGCATCTACCACGAATCGTGATTACCGTCGGTAGCAATGCATAGCGTCCTTTTTTAAGGACATTTTTTATTTTCATCATAACTTTTTTTGTATAAAATATTTCAGACTAATTTTTTGATTTTATTTGTTAGAATCGGGTTTTCAATAAAATGTTAAAAAATTAATTAATTCCTTTGAGTCATGCGTTAATGGGTTAAATATTACGATTACCAATCAAATCAAAACCCCCACAGCAACTAACACCATTACACAACTGATACAACTCAACTACCATCCTCACTACAGCTCCTCCACAGGGACCTGGCAGCTCGTAACATCTTACTAGCCGACGATAATGTGGTCAAAATATGTGACTTTGGTCTGTCTAAAGACTTACTCAAGTATGAGGAATATACTAAGAAGTCAGATGTGAGTTTGTTAGTGTGTTTGAGTGTAAGTATGTTTGTTTGCATATAATGATTACAATAAAAAGTAAAATTATCATTTAGATAAAGATAGTGATAGTGATAAGAAAAAAGGCAATGATTATGGAAATGATGATAAGTATGTTGATGATGATACAGGCTCCAGTACCAATAAAGTGGATGGCTCTGGAGTCACTCACCCACAGAGTCTACACCAGCAAGAGTGACGTGTACGTTGGCTGAATTATCTCTAAAGCAACAATAAATAAATAAGGTTCCAAGATATAAAATTCATTTCCCTAATTTAATGAATTTTCATTATTCAGATTTATAAATGTTTAACTGTTATAATATATAAAAATAATAATACTTTTTGTTTTTACTAACTGTGACAGTTGGTCCTTTGGAGTTTTGCTATGGGAAATGTTCACGTTTGGTGAGTCAAGGAGTGATAGTGATTATAATAATTATAATTAATTCATAATTATAATGGTTTTGGTCATGATAATGATGATTATTTTAATAGTGGTGTTCATTTTGGTGTGTGGGGTAGCATTGGATTTGATTATGTGACGAAGATGACGAATGGGAATGATGATGAATTGAATGAGATACAAATTTGAAGTAGCAGAAAACACCACGTATAACGCGCATCTTTTTTTTAATGGAAAAAATGAGATTTAAAAAAAAATTAGCAAAATAAATTGGAAAAGTTTTTTTATATTGAAAAATATGTACGTTTGCGTCATTGGAAAGCTTTTGAAAATGAAAATAAGAGATTAAAAGTGGTGATTTATGGTGAGTCATGAAAAAAAATGTGTATACATTCCAACTGACTTATAGGATAAAACAATACACTAATATTATATAAAAAACGAATTAGGAAATTATTCCATGAAATATTTGAACACAATACAATAAAACAAATAAAAATATGATCGAAGGACATGAATCCAAAATATCATTTAGACTATTCAAAGCAAACGCTCCACCAATACAGGAGGCAACCCTTACGCTGGCATGGAGATGAATGACAAGTTTGTGGGAAAGTTGAAGAATGGATTAAGGCTCGAAAAGCCCTCTGCGTGTCCCCTCAAAGTGTGAGTTAGATGGTGTGAGGAGAAGGTTTGGTGGGTGGTGTGGTAAGTAGCAATGTGTGGTGGGTTAGATAATGTGGTGGGCTAGTGTGGAAAACATGATAGAGTGGTGGAATAGTGGGATAAGACACGTATGGTGAAAAACGGTGGTTGAGAACTCGTTTCCTAAGTAAGTATGAAGCTGAAAGAAGTTGTGTGACATCTCGCTAGAGGCTGGAGCAATGAAACGACAATGACGGCACACACACACACAGGTTCGAAGTGATGACGTCGTGTTGGAGGGCGAGTCCTGAAGAGAGACCAACCTTTGATGCGTTGGTCACCTCCCTTGGTGACATGCTCGAGACGTCTGTGCAGCAGGTGATGATGATGATGATGGTGATGACGATGATGATGATGATGATGAATGTTATATGCCTCAGGCCTACTTGGACATGGACACTCTTCTACAGTCAGACCCTGTCTACCTCAAACCACGTAATGCCTACCTCACTATGAAGAGCACTGAAGAGACGCCATTGTGAGTAAATAAATTAAACTAAAAATGAAATAAAATGGGAAATATATTTCATGGGTTTAAAATACAACTATAAAGAAGTTATTAATAATAAAAATACAATTATTTTCAGAATAGGAAATGAGAAAAAAGCACATAACGACTATGTCCCTGAGAAGAAGGGAGTGTATGGTGGTGGTGGTGATGATACAAAATTAGATGAAGAAGTGGATAACTATTCTTGAATACGGATATTAGATTCGAAATAATACATGCACAAATATATTATTAAGTATTTTATTCAAACAAAGAGATTATAAATATTTTTTTTACCTTATAAAACAATTATAAAAATAATTGGAATGTTTCACACTATAAAAGAATTTTTAAAGCTTCCATTTCATGACATTTTTATGATTTTAAATTTTATAAAACTTAACTTATTGGTCTTTTTCAAGTTTTTTAAACACTATTTGTGACTGAAATTCCATGAAAATTTTAGAGTTCTATAAAAATCTATGTTATTTCAACATTCTTTATACAAGCTGCTATTTGTTAACAATTTCAGAGACCAACTTTTAATTTATTATTTTCGTTCAAAATAGTCAAAACCATCAATACTGGCTAAAATCTTCAACCATTTCATATAAAATAAGTTTTAATTCTTACGCCAAAACCTTGGCTAATGAACTTCAATATCTATCAAATTAGATTTTTCAAAATTGTTTCAAAAATACTTTAATCTTCGTGAATTTGAGAAAATTTTTTTTTGCTTATATATTGTAATTTTACGGTTCTTATTTTTGGGCTTCTCAAATGCTTTTCGGTGTTGATTATTGCATAAACTGAAAACTGTCATTGTCTTTTAATAGCTTATCTGGCCTTCTCATTCAACTAATTTACATTTTCAGTTTAAGACTATTTTAAAACAAGAAATTCTGCTTTGCAAGATTTTTTTTCTCAAATCTGTAGAAAAATGGAGTTAACATTACAGTAAACTTACATTTTCATTAATATATTAGTTACTGTCTCAATTAAATGAAATAACACAATAAAGTGGAAAAAATACTTTTTTATTGACTAAATAAATAAAAACCGTTTAAAAAACCCTTTTGGATACGGAATATCGAGAAAATAATAGGCGATGTGCTGTGGTTTTTCAAAAATGTATAATAATTGTGCTTTTGTCTTTTTTAAACTAAATAAAGAAATTAATATGCGAAGTAACTTTCGAACTGAAAACTGACGTTAAAACTGAAATTCAAACTGAATAAAAATGTTTAAATTAGTATTTAGTCCCTAATTAATTGGAAAAACTACCAGATTTGATGTTTGTACCATAAATTAGTTTAGGGGTAATGCGAAGTTTTTATTACAAATTAGAATTTAAATGGGTTTTCCCATATTTTATATATTTATAATTAATGATTTCGCTAAGCCTGTTTTTTCAATAGAGTAAATATTTGTAAATACTAGCGAGCAATCATTATTCCTATTGTAAAAAACTAAAAAAATAAAGTTTAAAAAAATACCGAGGTCAATAAAGTTATTTTGGCACTAAGCAGTTTTTACTTTAGTGGCAAATTACTTTTGATTCGAGTGTTTTTGATACTTGAAATTATGTGCATGCCATAGCTTCTTTAATTACACATTAGAAAATCCCATCAAAAACGCACAGAATTTATTTGAATTTATTTGCATTTTATTTAGAAAACAACTCTCTAGGTTAAAAGGTCAAAAAATTATTTGGACAGAGATTATAACTGAGAATTTTAAGGTTAATCAAAAATTTTACATTTTAAAATTGTTTTTAACAAATAAATTGATTTATGTTTCTTATTGTTAAATAAAAATAAATGTTTTAAACAGAAATATATCATTTCAAAATGCAAAATAAAAGAGCATTCAAATAATTTTCGGCAAAGGATCTTTGGTTAGCGGCTGCCATTTTGGCAGCCGCTCAAATAAATTTGTAGAATAAACGGTTTTGGGTAAAATATATTAAAATGTTAGAATCTTAAGTCTAAATAAAAATTACATTTAATTAATTAGAATGTCTTTAGTGAGAATGTTGGTTGTTTTGAATCTGTCAAGGAATGGCCGCAGCAGACCAAGATGGCCGCAGGGAATCAAGTGAGCAGCGACATAAAGAAGAAAACCTTCCATAGCAGCAGCAGTTCCAGTGCTGGCAAGGACTTCTCCTTCACCCTCTATCGCAGCCTCGGCACCAGTGGCAAGACAGAAAAATGACAAGAATGATGATTGTGTTTTGTGGTTTTGAGGATGATGTGGTAACGATTGTGCTGTTGTATGAGTGTTGATACTGTAGTGATGATTGAGTTTTTTTGGTGGTGATAGTGATTTTTTGGCGGTGATTATCATGGTGGTGAGGGTGAGGTTGGATTATTGAGGTTGATTGTTTTTTTATATATTTAAATTGATATATATACATATATTGGTAGTGGTCTAAAAACCGTTTTATTTAACAAATTTATTTGAAGAGCGCTTTTGTTCACTTAGTAAAGGGCGCTATACAAATCATTAGTGATGATGATGATGATGAAAGGGTTTTTGATCTAAATAAAAATGATTTTTCAAAAAGATTTATTGCAAATCTGTTCAAATTAGCAAAGTATACTGTAAATGCAATGAACATTAAAATGAGAAACATATAATTTTTTTAAAACACAACTTTCAAACTTAAAAACTCCGAATAATCCTACATTGCTCAGTTGTTATCTGTGCCCAAATAATTTTTTTATTTAAATTAAGAAAGCTGTTTTTTAAATAAAATTGTAACACTTTGAAATAAATTCAGCGTGCTTTTGATGTAATTTTGTAATGTGTAAATGAAGAAGCTATGAAATGAATATAATTTCAATGATCCAAAACACTCGAATCAAATTAATACGCAATTAAAGTAAAAACTTCTCAGTGCCCGAATAATTATGACTATTGTATATTGTTCGTATATCAAAATTTAATATATATAGAGTTTTATGTAACTCATATTAGTTGAAATAACAAACTTGTAAATTAATTTAGAAGCTTTCATAGTTAAAAATAGATGGTTATAGATAAAGGATAGTTAACTTTATCCGTTTCATAGTACGCCTAATTATATTTATAGCTGGAAAGAGGACTGTGTGAGAAGATGGCTGTTGAACTGCCTTGCGAAACAAGCTACAAAAAACAAACATGAAAAGACAACTCTAAAATGGAAAAGAACTACAGGGAAATGAAGCTGATTAATGCAAAGCAACAAATTTCATTCGGTACATTAAACGTTTAGGACGCTTTAGAAAGACGAAAGCCTGAAACTTTTCATCGACCATTGAAAAAGGGTTCAGATGGGACGTGATTGGTCTCTCAGAAGCGAAAAAACAAAACTGTGCGTAGTGGCGACGATGAACAAAAGCTTTTTTTTCAGACGAAGAGAAGGTACACCAAGCAGGTGTTGGACTGTTGCTCTCAAAGAAGGCATAAAAGAGTTTAATAGACTAGAATCCCGTTTCGTCAAAAGTCATTAGTGCACCAACCAAAAGTTATTGTGATGAAGCTGAGAACAGACACTTTAGCTTAAAAAACAGAATGTTTCACACTTTCGAAAGAACCGGATATGATCCTTCGTGTTGTTGCCACCAAAGAAGCAGACAATTATCGATAATTATCGAAGCCTACTTCAGATTGTTTGATATCGCTGCATTATTGACTTAGTAATCATTGATGTGTCTTTAATTAAAAATGTTCTCAGTAGCTTGTTTGGAGGAAGTTATACAGTTTCGGAGAGTTTCGATTAGTTAACCTAGATTGAAGCCCAGCTTTCTTTTTATTAATATTTTCTCATCGTGGTACAAATAACTAATTTTCTATTTATTCAAAATCATATTTTTTATAGAAAAATTTCAAAAAACAATCTGTTCAAAAAGAGTTGAACCACTTAAACAAATTATTTAACTAAAATAGCTTGAAAAAGATCAAAATAGATATCTCAGATTAGAAATATAGCAACAGTTCAAATGGTTGGAATATTCTCCGTCCTTGGACCAGTGATTTTCCAGTTCGGGTTTTTCAGTTCAAGTTACAGTTAGAAAAAATTTAGTTTTTCAGTTACTATTCCAGATTCAGTTATTTTTTAGGTACAGTTTCAGTTACAGTTAACCAAGATGGAAAAAAAGACATTTTTATTTTTAATACATGCGAAATCAATGTTTAAAAGTAAATTATTTAAAAGATATATAAATATTTTAATCATAATATATGCTGTTTATTTTCATAAATGTCTTCAATTCAAGATTTTTGCTGAGCGAGTTTTGTTTCCTGCAGTTAGGTCTCCGCACACCGAAAATACCCTCTCCACATACGCTTGTGAAACAATGTCTTGCGCAAAAGAAGCTAATATTGGGTATTGCGCTTCATTTTCTGTCAAGAAATATAGACTATTAGCTTTCAAACAAGTTGTAGCAGCAGTCGTTGATGAAGCCGAACTTCAGGTAAATCCTCTTGCCATTTTTACTTCTGAGTGGGTGCCTGTTCTAGTGTTACCTGTTTTTAACTTTTTCAACACTATTTGATTTTGTTCCAAGACTTTTCTGAGCATCCTTTTTCATTTTGTCGTAACAAGCTGGATGTTTTGATTTTAAGTGATATATTTAATTTGTTTCATTTTTTCCAGAATGTCTTTGACTGCATTTTTTTCTTTCTCCTTATCTTTATCATCCTCTTCCGAAACCTGACATTCGCTTTTGTCGCATGAAGCTTCGTAAATAAAATACGCCCATACGCTACTCTCTTGTTTTCTGCCGCTATTCACTTTAAACATTTTTTCCAAATTTGTATAATTAAAATTGAAATTGTCAGAAAAAAATTAACTGTAAAACACGAAATTAATATAAACCGACTAGGAGAATAAAATAGATAAAAAATAATATTGCTCAATCACGTGACGATGCGAATGTTTCATTTTGTAGCGCTTCTCTTTTTTTAAATAGTTATTTTCTTAAAATTACTATTCAGTTAGTATTCTTCTTTTTCAGTTTCTATTTCAGTTACAATTATGCATTGAATTACAGTTAACTGAATCAGATTTTTCAGTTTATTTACCATTTCAGTTACAGTTACAGTTAACTGGGATAACACAGCCTTGGACACGGCATTGTGTTATCCATGTCGCAGGTTTGCTTCGTTTAGTGAAAAAAACACATATACAAAGATAGGCTTTGATTTTTTACTGCTGTCACGTTATAACTTTTTAATAAATGTGTAAATAAGTTCTGCTGAAGAAATAGGAAAGATATTTAGTTTCTCTTTGAAATATATCATTAATTTATTTAAAATACGACCTATTACCATAAATAAATACCACTTAACTGCCTTCATCCATGGAGGTAAAAACGAACAATTATAAACAGGTAGTTCGAGGAAGGATAATGGCGCTAAGATGACGAGCTAGAGTTTCAGAATTTAATTGTCTCACTTGTAATGATCTAGCAAAAAACTGGATTAGTTAGCGTTGCTCTGATATAATGCTTTCTTCTGGCTTAAAAACATGCTAATTACAAATACCATTAATTTCTACAGACATGAAAATACTCCTACAGCTAAATTTACGCCAGTAATCACATTGCAAGAAAATATGGAAGAATCTTAGTTAAGCTGTAGATTTAAAATCTCAGTCTTCATCAAGCGCCAAATTCTTAGGTTGTAATTGTACTTAACAGGTTTTTGAATAAAAATTCATATATTTACCATGTTGTGCAATAGATATTCAATTAAAAAGAATTTCAAAAACGCACATATATTGTTCATAAAACATGTTATTAAAAAAATTAAAAAATTAAAATTGTTTTACATTTTAATATTAATAATTCAGCTTAAAAAGTTAAAATAAATCATTAATCATAAGAAAGGTCAGTAAATAGAGTCTTCCTCATCAAGCCCTTCAAGATTTAATTGCCCTATAATAACTTTTAATTGAATAAATTTTTTTTGCATGCGTCATATATATGTTTCAGTCAAAACGCGTAACCAGGCATTTCGCGTAATGCCTAAAAAATCAGTCAAATCGTGTAACTCATGATTCACGCAGATTGAATTAAAAGTGGTTAATAAAATGCCTAAAGATGAAAAAATAATTTCAAATTATTTTAAAATTGGACTGAAATGAATATATTCAGTATTAAGCCATTAAATAAGCTTTTTTCATTCAATACCCGTGAATTATGCGTTACACGATTTGGCTGATTTTAAGGAATTACGTGAAATGCCTGGTTACGCGTTTTGACTGTAACATTAACATTACTATATATACTATATTATATACATATGCGCCATATCGTCAACAAAACAAAAGTCTGTGATTGATTGGCTGGTGTCCTTAACAGGAAATGGAAGTCACTCATGCACGTACTAATGGGCGGTGATCCTAGGTTCCACCCACTGTGGACCCCTTTTCCACTTTTTTCATTAGAAACATTATAAAACTCTTGTTTTGATACGAGCATAATCGTCAAACATGGCATAAAAAAGAATATTTATATAGTAATACATTGTGAGTAATACAAGACCCCCCAGGATTGTCCATCATAAGTAGGACCCCCCCAATATTTTCACCATACCGCCGCTCCTGCACGTACTTAACAGGTTTTGAAATAATCATAACATTTCTAGAGCTTATAAAAGTGCCATTTAACCGCTTTTGGAAATCCTATTTTCTGAAAACATGCTAATGAAGACTATTAAGCTAATAAGCTAGATAAATCAATTTTCGAAAATTTGTCTCTAACGGGTTTTGGAACTCACCTCCTCAATTACGGATGTCTAGATTTCCTTGATTTCTCATGATATTATAATATTATAATATTATAATAATTATTATTATTATAATAATAATTATAATAATAATTATAATAATAATTATTATTATTATAATATTATAATTATAATATTATAATTATAATATTATAATATATTTGATTTAATTAGACACCTTCAAGATGTAAGAACATTTTTATACTTTGTTTAGCGTGTATCATATTCAAAAGATGTGTTGTCATCCAGTGATATTCCAGTAACTGAATCTAAAACTGAAACTGAAATGATTGCATTTAGTTTTATTGAAACTGAAATATAAATATATATAAATTTTACAAAACTAAAATAGAAATAATAGATCTCCATATAAACTGAAACTGGAAAAAAAAATATTGCCATTGTGGCATGAGTGCTAATTTATGGAGATAATCAAATTCCACACTAATGGAAAAATATTGACAAAATGTTGTCCATACAAATCAGAATTATAACATATATACGTATATATATGTAAATTCTTATATTATATTGTTTTAAATTTTTTTACATTATTTCTACTCATATTCTTTTTTTCCATTAAAAAACCATAAAATTTGTCAAACTATAAAAAATCTAAAAAGAACAAAAATAAAATTTCAGCAATAAATATAAAAACATAAGTAAAACAAATGTTAATTCACACAGATATAAATGAGTATGAATCAGCTAAACTTGGCCACACAAATAGACTTGGTCTGCTAATACAAGACAGCATCTGTAAATGTCATTTTAGATCGCTTTCTACATAACATGGTTTACTTCAAAATATATTTGTTAAAGAATTTTTTATATTAAATTTTAATTTTTGAAACTATTTCAAATGAAGTGGTTCACACTCCAGACTATGGCTCACATTCGAGCCCTTAATCTTAAGAATATCATCATTTCTATATACTTTTGAATTCATATTCATACCAAAATATGTAAGAATACATAATATACATAATGAAAGAAATACAAAGTGTAACTATGCATATAAATCAGATTAGATCTGATTGAGCTGTTAAGTATTTTTTAACACCTATATAAGCATGCATTCTCCCAAGAAGTTACCGTAACATTTCAAGTTTCATGACACATTTCTTTAAAGTAATAAATCACTACGTTAATCAAATTACACTGAATGATTAAATTGAACTTTTAGTTTTTAGTTCAGTGTTAGTTATCTTATAAGTAGCATTATTTTGACATTTTAATTTTTAAAGATGTAGTTTATCACAACGCAACTCAAGCAAGATGATTGGCGATCTAGCGTTGCACTCATAAAATGCTTTCATATGATGTTTAAAATGAATGATTTGTATAAGTATGATGCGAAGTATGTTTAAACTCTGCGACTAACTTTGATGGCATGCGAAAGTTTATGGAGTACAATAATTATAGAAGTCAGAAGACCTGCGTTAGTTTAACTGCTGAAATAGAAATAAATAAACTGTCAGGATTTAATGGTGAAGGCGCAAACAGTCTGTATGACAATGAGTTTGTTTAAATGTGTTGCACTTAAGCATTGTGCTTGCTTGATGCGTGAAAGAGTCATCGAAAACATAGCACACTTCATCTCCCTCAAGAGTGATGATGATGATGATGATCGGAACGATCACCATCTTCTTCTTTTTCCTCTCTCTCATCCAACTGGGTTCGACATTTTCAAACGTTTCTATGAAAACTTTCAAAATTAATTTGTCACTGCAAAGTTTTTTAGAATTATTAAAAAAATTGTATTTGTATGGTGTTACAATGTAAATCACTTTATGTAATGATTAGGTGTGGCGTGGTTTATTGTGGTGTGCTCGTTTTCATCAGCCCATTTTGTTGTTTTGCTTTATTAAATCTATTAAATGATTTGAGTAAGAATTCATGATGATGACGATGATGATGGTGATGATGACGATGGTGATGATGTTGATTATAATGATGAAGATTATTATCATTATCATTAATATTTTTTTATTTTTTTTGGTTATACTGTTCACAGCCTGACAGACGCATGCCATGTGACAATGGTTCTGAGAACCATGGTTCTTATGCGCCGAAGCGCCACTTTACACGACGTACACATCTTTCTAGAGACCGACCGAAATTCGGTTCGGTTTCGGTTTCGGCGCCGAAATTGCCAATTTTCTTTGTTTCGGCAATTTTTCAGTTTTGGCCGAATCTCAATTTACAATTTCGGTCATTTTTCGGTTTCGGTCGAAAATAATTTTGTAATTTTGGCTCAGTTTCGGTTTCGGCTGAAATGGATCTCATATTTACCGAAAAACTGAAATTTTTATCTATTCATGTAGTTTATCTGATATATCTGTATCCTCAATCGAACTATTAAGTTAGGGTTCGATTCTCTATTAGATATCTATAAAATATCGTGGTTGATTGATTTATGGGTGTCATTAGACTAATTATTCAAATAACATATACAAGCATCTGGAACAACAACCATTGTATTTGAAACTTAAGTTAATTTGGATACGTTCAATGATGATATTTAACAAAACTTTTTTAAGCAAATTCAATCTTTTTAAAAATTTGTTTAAAAAAATGTTATTGTCAAAAGTAAGTATCTGTATATCCTCAATCAAACTCGAACTATTAAGTTTGGGTTCGATTCTCATCTCTATTAGATATCGTGGTTAATTGATTTATTGGTGAAATAAGACTAATTGTTCGAATAACATATACAAGCATGTGGAATTCTAGATATCCATTCTTTGAAAAACACTATATATAAGTCGAAAGAACGAGAAGATTTGGCTTCGATTAATTAATTCAAAAATAAATTGTGAGAATGTCGTTAAATCCTATTTGGATTTTTTTTCCAAAATGTCAGTCTCACCAAAGCAAAGCCTGTCAACAACAAAAAATGTTTGTTGTTGAAAAACATTTATTTTTTGGCTTAAAATATACGCTTGTTTGGATTTACTTATTAAACTGACATTGTCATCGTTAAATAATATTTTTTCATTTTAAATAAAAGTTGGAAAAATTTCGGTTACGGCTTCGGTTTCGGCCGAAAATCTAATTACAATTTCGGTTTCGGCCGAAAATTGATATTCAATTTCGGCTTAATTTCGGTTTCGGCCGAAAATTGGATTTTAATTTCGGCCTAATTTCGTTTCGGCCGAAATAAAAATATCTGTTTCGGTCGGTCTCTAAATCTTTCAATGCATACATCGCAAACACCGCATCATGTACACTAGGTATATGATAGTTCACCGTTGCTTGTCAAGGATTCAAACAGGTATCCTTTAAGTTGCAAGTCCGACGTCTACCATCTAAGCCATACCCGCTCCCCTATGATGATGATGATTATGACGACGATGATGACTAGGTCAAAATATCACGGGACAAAATGTCACGGACAAAATGTCACAGACAAAATGTCACGGACAAAATGTCACGGACAAAATGTCACGGACAAAATGTCACGGACAAAATGTCACGGACAAAATGTCACGAACAAAATGTCACGGACAAAATGTCACGGACAAAATGTCACGGACAAAATGTCACGGACAAAATGTCACGGAAAAAATTTCATGGACATGCATTAAAAATGAAATAATCACAGTAATTGATTAAGATAACCGAAACCAGTTTATCAAAAAAATATTAACGTTTGCAGTTCAGACTTGTTACCTCATGAGTTTGAATTGAGAAGAAATTGTTTCGTGTAAAAAGTGACTCAAACCATTCAGTGCCTGCTTTTTGAGCATTATCAAATTTAAAAAAATCCTGATTACTTTTTCACAGCAAATTGATATGAAAGCTTTTTTACTTTTTTTGGTGATACAGTTTTGCTTCTATTTCAGCTAGAAACCGACCGAAACAGATATTTTATTTCGGCCGAAACCGAAATTAGGCCAAAATTAAAATCCCATTTTCAACCGAAACCGAAATTAAGCCGAAATTGAATATCAATTTTCGGCCGAAACCGAAATTAAACCGAAATTTTAATCAGATTTTCGGCCGAAACCGAAATTTTATCCAACTTTTATTAAAATGAAAAATAGTATTTATTAATGAAAATGCCAGTTTAATAAGTAAATCCAAACAAGCGTATATTTTAAGCCAAAAAATAAAAGTTTTTCAACAACAAATTATTGTTGTTGTTGACAGGCTTTGCTTTGGTCAGACTGACATTTTGTAAAAAACTTCCAAATTGGATTCAACGACATTCTCACAATTTATTTTTGAATTAATTAATCGAAGCCAAATCTTCTCGTTCTTTCGACTTATATATAGTTTTTTTCAAAGAATGGATATCTAGAATTCCACATGCTTGTATATGTTATTCGAACAATTAGTCTTATGTCACCCATAAATCAAATAACCACGATATCTAATAGATATCTTATAGAGAGGAGAAGCAAACCCAAACCTAATACTTCGAGTTCGATTGAGGATATACAGATACTTACTTTTGACAATAACAATTTTTTGAACAAATCTTTTAAAAAATAGAATTTGCTTAAAAAAAGTTTAGTTAAATATCATCATTGAACATATTCCAATTTACTTAAATTTCAAATACATGATTGTTGTTCCAGATGCTTGTATATGTTATTAGAATAATTAGTCTTCTGACACCCATAAATAAATCAACCACGATAACTAATAGATATCTAATAGAGAATCGAATCCGAACTTAATAGTTCGATTGAGAATACAGATATATCAGATAAACTACATAAATAAAATAAAATGTCGGTTTTTCGGTAAATATGAGATTCATTTCGGCCGAAACCGAAATTGAGCCGGAATTACAAAATTATTTTCGGCCGAAACCGAAAAAATGCCAATATTGAAAAATTAGTATCAGCCGAAACCGAAAAATTGCCGAAACTAAGAAAATTGGAAATTTCGGCGCCAAAAGCGAACCGAATTTCGGTCTGTCTCTAATTTCAACTGACTTTAAGTAGTAATAGCTTTTCGACTATGTTCATTCTTCAACGGCAAAGTAGTTTCGTTTGTTGAATCTTCTTATATCTTCGATAAAGCATCATAAAGTTCAAGCCGTATTAAACAGAAGCACTTTAGATTGAAAAATAAAAATAATGCATATTTATAATGTGCCAAGGCACGCAACTTAGGCGCCACTCACACGACAAAAGTCGTGAAACACTGCATCATATACACTAGGTATATGAAAGCTCACGGTTTCAAACTGGGGACCTTTAAGTTGCAGATCCAACGACTTAATATCTAAGCCAAACCCGCTCGCCTGAACGTCGAGTATCCTTGACAGACTTCACTGCATGGTTTGAAACATCTGGTTTAACGAGAATCCGATCATATTTTCAAACATAATTCATTATATTAGCTGAAAGTAATGAAATAATTTAGATTAAGTTCTATAAACCCCTTCACAGATTGGGATGTTGTTAAACAGCTTGTAACAAACAGCCCCAATATGTTTGTAACATATTACCCCAATAACATATGACTCATTTTAAAACTACTATAGAATAAACGCCGTTAATTCAAGGATGAAACATGCTTCAACCGTTTTTATAGAAGGTTGCTTTAAAATAATTGTTCTCTAGAAGGTGAAAGATGAACCAAGGATTATAACTGAAAAAATTAATTTTTCAGTTTTTATCATAAGAGATATTAAGCTTTTAACATACAAATTCTGTTACATACAAATATAAAAAAACACATCAAGACTATTTAAACAACTTCTACTTCAACTCATTTTTTTATTTTAAAAAAGCAAATATAAGAAATTTAAAAACTATATTTTAAATTTATTAGAAAAATTATAGAGATTCCTGCTTCTCCAAATTTTGAAGTCAACGGAGTTAAGATCTGGACTGTTTGGAGGCCAAAGATTTTGGAGAATGAATGCAGGTGTCTCTTGCTTTAACAAACGGACTGTTTGACGCACTCGGTGTGATCGCGCTCTATCTTGCTGAAAGACGAAGAAGTTACCTGAAATGTTCCTTATCACAGGCAGTAGCTCTTCTCTCAACAGCACATCTCTGTAATATGCGCTATTGATTTTAACTCAAGGCGCAAAAAAATTGAGAATCGATTAATATTTGCCAAAGTTATAGACAAATATACAGTGGCATTTATTTTTTGGCCCACAATATAAATATTGCAAAATGTTGAGTAAAAACTGCAAATTAAAATGAAACTTACTTGAAAAACTAGAGCTGGTAGAAGAAAACTGATTTCATATTTGAAATCGAATCCTCAAATATATATTAAAAACAGCTTTAAAATTCAAAGTACAATAATTTTTTTTGCGGTTTGTGTTATACATTATCTATTAAGTAGAAGGATTAGTAAATTTATTATTAATTGAAATACTCATTCAATTGCATATAAAGATGGTTTAATTGTTTGATAATTATCATACAATTATAAATTCTCACTATTTTTAACATAATAACAATCTCTGAGCTTTCGTCCTCTGAGTTTTTTTAGAAGATATAGTTGTAATCATCGTCATCACCTACTAATACACTTACTACACACTCATTTACCAGCTTTGACCACAGAGGTCATCCCCTTCATCACCAACAAGGAGCATTTCAACAAAGTGGTAGAAGCTGGTTCCTCCTTTAGCATCCATTGTAGCAGTCAGGAAGCTGTCTGTTGGTACTACCCTAGAAACCGTTATGTACGTGTTTATTTACACACACACACACACACACACACACACACACACACACACACACACACACACACACACACACACACACACACACACACACACACACACACACTACACACACACACACACACACACACACACACACACACACACACACACACACACACACACACACACACACACACACACACACACACACACACACACACACACACACACACACACACACACACACACACACACACACACACACCCACACACCCACACACACACAGACACACACACACAAACACACACACACACACCCACACACAGACACACACATACAATCACACACACACACACACCCACACACTCACACACAGTGGCGCAACTAGGGGGGGGGCTGGGGGGGGGCTCGCAATTTGTCGAAAATCGATGAGTTTTTTTTGAGGGGGGGGGGGGTAATGGGATTTTCAATATTCCATAGGATAAAAATATTTTCTCTGGATGGCCATCTCTTTATCTCACGAAACGTTTTATATATCAACACAGAACATAGCGATCCCACTAAAATACCACTAACATGTGACAAATTCTGGGAAAAAATAGAGCACCATTAGACCTTAATTACAATTTTCCAAAATAGATGAGTTTATTTGGTGGGGAAGTGAGCTTTTCAAATATACTAATTATTAAATAAAAATATTATTTCGATATTTTTAACAAATTCATTTTGAAAATAATCTTTTTAAAAAAATAAATTTTTCAATTAACGTTTCAAAGTTAAATGCATTTTTCGTTAATTTATTCGTAAGACTTTAGGCTGATGGCACTGTTTATTTACTTAAATCAGCTGATGTATGGGCTCAAACAATAACAAAAGGCGGCCATATTTTCTTCAAATTTCGACAAACAATTTCAAGTAAGATATATCGTAAAAGAAACAACAAAATATTTAATTAAAGTCGAACAAAACTCATCGATGTGATTTATGGCTCGAACTTGCAGCATATCCTTTGCAGCTTCAACGAATTCGAATCAGCAATGTCAAATCTGTTCACAGTATGAAAATCATATGCACACGTTGTTTAAAAATAAACTGCAAAGTCGTTCATAATCTTTAGACCTCCTTTACTTATTTTTATCGTTCAATGAGGTTGGTTTCATAGCCATTAAATATCTTTCAAGGCAGTAATTTTTCTTGCAAAGCCAAAAAGTTTAACTTGAGGCTCTTCTTCAAACTTTGTTGTGCACTCAGTTTCACTAAAACTTACCGGAATGATGAAGTTCGCTTCCAAAGTAACGTGTTTATGCACTTGTTTATTGATGAAATAGTTTTTATTACCATACACCTATTTAAACAGCTGAGCGTGACGTCACAGGAAACTTTTCATATAGGCATTTTGTTAAACTTTATATTTATCTCAAAAACAGAAGTGACAAAAATATTAACATTTATTAAATCGTTCGAAAAATATTTAATAATTTTTGTAAGCAGAAATAGACGCAATTGTAGTACCAAAGATCCAAAATATAGTTTGCTACCATAGCAAGACATTCTTTCCGGCCTGAAACAGTTTATACTATAAGAACTCATGGCTGATAGCGTTAATTTTGATAATTTGTTTCAGTGTGGCAAAGCTGCTATTTTGCGTTCTGGTCCAATTAGGGTTACCCTGGATAAGCTACCAAAAAATAACCAGAATCGATCGTTTCAGCTTTCTTGGTACGATCGATTCAACTGGATTGAATATAATCCCCAGACTGCTGGTGCGCAGTGTTTTTATTGCAAGTTGCTAACAACTAGCAAATCAAAATATGACGAGTTCAGGTCTGGTGGTATAAATAACTGGAAAAAACTAATTGAAAAAGCGACAAAGCACGAATCAAGTGATGTGCACGTAAGGAGCTGCAAAGATGCCCAACGGATCATTCAATTTGATGACCAGAGCTGCTCGACGGTGAAAGAAAAAATTGTCAACGCCACGGAAGCTGATAAAGTCCGCAATAGAAAAGGCCTAACCATTCTCTTCAGCGTTGTTCGATGGTTAGCTATGGAGAATATAGCATTCCGTGGTCATCGCGGTACTGAAGGTCATTTCCGAAGTTTTCTTAAAAGTTTCAGGTCGTTCATGCCAGATTTAGATGATTTCATGAAAGCATGTCCGAAGAACGCTAATTACATGTCTTGGAAAATCCAGAATGATTTCATAAAGATTGTTGATGAACTTACAGTTGAAGAAGTTTTGAAGCCAATCCTTCTGACAAAGAAACCATTCAGCGTAATAATGGATGAAACAACAGATGCTAGTACCAAGATGCAAGACGCTATCAGTATACGCTACACAAATGAAAAAACTGGTAAAAAGAATAATTTTTTTAGATTAATTCTCAGTTTTCAATAGTTTATCATGAGTGTTAAATTATGTTAAATTTTTTAAATAAAAAAAACATATTTTTTTTTACATTTATAAGTCAGCAAACAAATAATAATTAAGTTGTGTATAAAAATACACTTTATATTTAAGAGCGCATAAGTTTTAAATGTGCTTATATTTTAAATTTAAACTTTGACAGGAATACCACAAGAACATCTTATAGCTATAGTGGAAACTAATTCTTCAACTGGGGAAATTCTTTCAACAATACTTATTGAAGTTCTAACAGAACTTGGCATTAACTTAGACCAGATGGTTGGCCAGGGCTATGATGGAGGAGCTAACATGCGGGGAGGAAAGCAAGGTGTGCAAGCCCGTATACGAGAGAAATATCCACGGGCTATCTACACATGGTGCTGCTCCCATAACATACAGCTGGTTATGAGCCATGCAGCAGAGCAGAGTGCAGCAGCAATTTCATGTTTTGGCAATATCCAGGATGTGTATTCATGTGTGTCGTCGTCAGCACAGCGGACATCAATTATGGAAAGACACCTACTAGAAGAACTACCACAGATAGAGACAGGAGATGATAAAGCCAATGAGGTAAGATGCCAGACTTGTGTGCTTATTTAGTTTATGCTCCATATCAGAAATCGTTTATAATAACTTAGTTTTATGTTATTAAATCAAATTACTATAGATTGTGCAGCCAAGTGAAGGAGAAATGGAAAAATTAGACAAATTTTTTGAAAAAACTGAACTTCACAAAAAAGAAAAAACGTATCGTAGGCTTTTTTCAATCAGCAGTACTCGATTTATTGCTAGGACTAGAAATCTTCGTATATTTCACAACAAACTAACATGTATAAAAGATGCTTTATGTGAGATGGGATTGGGATCACTTTCAGAAACACTGGATGCAAAATTTCTGGCCACAGTGTCTACTCTCTACGCAATTCTATGTCCTATATCAAAATTAAGCCAAGCACTTCAAAGTCCAGTTTTAAATCTTGTGGGTGCTCAGAAGCATGTAAAGATGCTTCTTACCAGTTTATCACAGATGAGAACAGAGAAAGTGTTCAATGAAATTGTTCAAGACTCTGTATCATTGAAGAATTCGCCAAACAATAAAATGAATATCCCAGAACCAGAAGGTATTATTATATTCAAAATATTGAGTTAATCAGAAAATAATAATTTAAAAGATTTTAATAATTATAAGATTAATTATAGCCTAATCTAGTCTAATATACTCAGTCTAATGTCATGAAATCATTGAGATATCATTTATGCTATTAAGATGTAATCCGCGCTGGCCCTCAATAACTGATTCCATTTTTGATATTCTATTTCTAATTAAATTCAGACAGACCCACAAGAAAACGTTTTCTACCATCAAATCTTACAGACTCTGTTGTATTGCAAGCTATGCCAATTTGGTCAATGCATAGCCATACAAAGACAACCCAACTGAAAATAGAAGAATACTACGAAATTATCGATCTGGTTACTTATCAGATAACCAGTCGGTTCGACAACCCTGCCTTGGCTGCTCTTGATGCTTTGCAGAATGGGAAAATGACTCCTGAGCTTTCGGAGCTATGCCTCCTTCATGGAAAGGATGCTGAAACAGTTCAAAGACAGCTCAAATTTACATCAACAAGTTTACGTGCGGATCAGTCTGATCCTAATGCATGTATCGAACTGCAAGAGCTCTTTTGTGCCACAAGCCTTCAGCCCGAGCTGCACTATATGCTCGATGTTGCTCTGACTCTGCCAGTTACTTCATCAGATGCAGAAAGAGCATTTTCGACACTTCGGCTTATTAAAAGTCATCTTAGGACGACTATGTCTGCATGTCGTTTACAAAGTTTATTGAGAATATCGGCTAACAAAACAACTACCACACTTCTTTCAGTAAATGAAATGATCAAAAAATTTTCCCATACCGATCGAAAAATTATTTTTTAGCTAAAAACACATCAAAATGTACTTCAAATTAAAATAAGTTAATTTTTTAAAGACTTTTTAGGATCTCATATCAAATATTTTTTATAATTTTCTCTTAATTGAAAAATTCATGACTATTTTACTATGCAACTTAGTTAGCCGTTTTTTTTATCATTAATAAACTATCTCAAGTTCTTTGTTATTTATAATGGTTAGTTTTGATTTATACCATTGAGTTTTTTTTCCTCGAAAGTGAGCCCCCCCAGCCATTTTTGCTGGTTGCGCCCCTGCTCACACACACAAAGACACACAAAAACACAGACACACACACAGACACACACACACACAAACAGTCACACACGCACACACACACATACACACACGCACATACACACACACACACACACAGACACACAAACACACAAATACCCACGCCATCCATCCATATACCCATTCATCAATTTACACATCTATCAACCTACCCATTTACATTCTCATCTACCCATCCCCTTCCCCATCCCACATCCCAATATCTTCCTCCTATTCAACAAACTCTTTCAAATCTCTTTCACTATTCCTTGTCTACGAAGCACCATCACCAAATCAATCTTAACAGACAGGCGGGGTGAAAATAATAAAAAGTCAATCTGAAAGTTCAGAGTCTAAAACAATGAACAGCACAGCAACCTTCAGTAATGTCAACATAGCACAGACTGGGTGGTACTCTTGCAAGAGTTGTGACGCAGAACCCCCTGACAAAAATGAATGGGAGAGGGAGGAAACTGAGAGGGATGTGTATGTGTACATTGATGGTGAGTTGGGGGAAGGGGAGAAGGGGGAGTGAAAATAGAAGAAGGTTGAGAGGGGGGGAGAAATGAGTCTTTTTGAAAAAGAAACGGTAGTTTAACTAGTCTAGCGTTTAAATTTATAAGAATAGCGTACAGCGTGTATGTATTTAGGCATTTTAAATTTATACAATGAAAAAGATAAAAAGTATAAAAAAGATTTATGGGTTGGAAAGTTCAGCTTTAAAAAAAATTAATCATAAAATGATGATTTTGAGCCTAATAAAAGTGAAAGAGTGCTCTATAAAATGTAAACTTATCACTCCAGAAGGCAAAAATCTGTTCATTCCTAATGAGTGGGTTAAAAAGATTGGCTTCAAAAATGGGAGAAATGACTTTCCGTGTGCTGTCACCAATCCAGCCGCTAATGTCACTCTGCTGAGTGATCTTTCGGGAGAGGTGAGAGGAGGTTGATGAGTCGACGCTTAGGTGGGGTTGGGGTGATTGAATGAGTGAAGATGAGTGTTTGGAGGAATGAATGATAGGGCGTGGCGAGTTGCTGAATGCATGAATGTTTGAGTGGTTGGACGGGTGAATGGTTATGTGGAGGATGGAGTGGTTGGATGGGTAGTTAGTAAACAGGGGGCTGGATGAATGTGTGGATGGTGGGGGAATGGGTTCATGAAATTAGTTCACATTTGGACAACATTCATCAAAAAATTCTTTGTATTCATTTAAAAAAAAGCACAAACTTTAAAAACTTCAACCAAAAAAAACAAAAAAATTACAACAATAATCACAACAAAACTACACAAAATGTTTGATATAGAGAAAGATGAACAACCATATAAAAGTGTGGAAAGAGCAATGACGGGCATAATTTAACTAAATAGTTGCAAACTAATAGCCTAACTATCTTTTGTAGTTTACTGCATAATTTAACTAAATAGTTGCAAACTAATAGCTCAACTATCTTTTGTAGTTTCCTGCATAATTTAACTGAAATAATATAGTTTCGTCAAAAGAACAGTTTAACTAAAATAATTCAGTTGCCAAATAAATAGTTTGGCTGAACTATTTTAGTTAGCCCGTTTTTAAAGTATGAATTTTAGATTTTAAACTACTTATTTTTAGTTGAAAAGTCATTATAGTTTAACTACAAATATTTAGTTTGTTGCCCGTAAATGGGAAAAAGGTTAATAGGTCGATGCTTAGATGGGGGATGGGGTGGTTGAATGAGTTAAGATGAGTGGTTGGAGAAATGGATGATAGGGAGTGACGAGTTGCTGAATGCATGATTGTTAGCGTGGTTGGATGGGTGAATGGTCAAGTGGAGGATGGAGTGGTTGGATTGTGTAGCTAGTAAAGTGGAAGATGGTTGAATGTGTGATGTTGGGGGAACGGGTTCATGAAAGTAGTTCAAATTTTGACAACATTCATCAAAAAATTAATTTATATTCACATAAAAAAACGCAAAAACTGGCCATAACAACCAGAAAAACAAAAACATTAAAACAATAATCTCAACAACACTACACAAAAAGTTGTATATGGAACTAGATGAACGGCTGTTTGAAAGTGTGGTAGGAGTGACCTACTACCCGAGACTAGGCTTTGTGACTTCCGCTGCCGATGAAGAGTTGAGCGAATCGTATGCGGTCACGTGCATGGCAGAGCTCGGGGAAAGAAAAGAGTTTAAGACTGTCTACATGTATTGGAGAGGTGGGTATTTTGAATGGGAAGGCATGGCGTTTTAGTGTGGTTGAAGTAGGTTTAGGATCTGGTAGTTGGGAAGTGGTTTTAATTGAACAGTTTTTATTTTTGAAGTTAAAGACTTTTCTGAAAGCGGTTATTGTAGTTGTTTAGGCGGTTGCCATAGCTAAAGTAGTGGTTGTGTAGTAGTATAGGCGTAAATATTGTTAATAAGTGATTTAATTTTTAATTGTATAAAAACTAACATTGATTTACATTCAAAATTAGGTTCTGAAATATCGTAAATTCATTTTAAACTGAAGACAAATGGAAGTTTCCAGAGCCTTTGGTGGAAGCTTGGAGAGAGAAAGGGACGGTGAGTGGGTAATTGATGAGTGGGTGTTTGGATTAGCGGGTGGTTGGATGGGTAATTGATAAATGGTTGAATTATTAGCTAGTCAAATAATAAATATTTTTAAATAAAACCATTTATAAACTACAAATCAAACTATTTCTTTCCACTATCATTATCATCACTACCAATAACCCATTTTTAAAATATCCTCATCTTTACGATAACACAGCTCCACAAAATTTTTGTAAACCATCACCATTGCCCAGAAAGTAATTCTGAAGTGCAAAAACTACCTGTACAACAAAATGTCTGACGTGATGGAGTGGAAGGACCCAGCTGGGAATGTTTTACCAGCCGAACAGATAGATGCTAAAGAACCTTCGTTAGTGGTGATGGTGTTTGTCATATTAGTACTACTACTACTACTTCTACTACTACTACTACTACTACTACTACTACTACTACTACTACTACTACTACTACTACTACTACTACTACTACTACTACTACTACTACTACTACTACTACTACTACTACTACTACTACTGTTACTACTACTACTACTACTACTACTACTACTACTACTACTACTACTACTACTACTACTACTACTACTACTACTACTACTACTACTACTACTACCACTACTACTACTACTACTATTAATACTACTACTACTACTACTACTACTACTACTACTACTACTACTACTACTACTACTACTACTACTACTACTACTACTACTATTACTACTACTACTACTACTACTACTACTACTACTACTACTACTACTACTACTACTACTACTACTACTACTACTACTACTACTACTACTACTACTACTACTACTACTACTACTACTACTACTACTACTACTACTACTACTACTACTACTACTACTACTACTACTACTACTACTACTACTACTACTACTACTACTACTACTACTACTACTACTACTACTAATACTAATACCACTACTACTACTACTACTACTACTACTACTACTACTACTACTACTACTACTACTACTAATACTACTACTACTACTACTACTACTACTACTACTACTACTACTACTACTACTACTACTACTACTACTACTACTACTAATACTACTACTACTACTACTACTACTACTACTACTACTACTACTACTACTACTACTACTACTACTACTACTACTACTACTACTACTACTACTACTACTACTACTACTACTACTACTAATACTACTACTACTACTACTACTACTACTACTACTACTACTACTACTACTACTACTACTACTACTACTACTACTACTACTACTACTACTAATACTACTACTACTACTACTACTACTACTACTACTACTACTACTACTACTACTACTACTACTACTACTACTACTACTACTACTACTACTACTACTACTAGTACTTCTACTACTACTACTACTACTACCTCAGCAGCCTTCGGACTATCACCAGCACAATCGCATCATTCCAAGCACTTAACGAAGGTTTGTGTGGTTTATAGTTATACATTTTTCTGACTTTGTTCTTGGATCATAACTCGATGGATAATTTTACAAAAGTAATAATTAATTTGTTGCTGAAAAATTTCACCTACAAACTCAAATTCAAGTTCAAATTTAATATATGGCTGATCAGGAATTTCAAAAGAAATAACAATTATTGGAATGTATATATATCTGGCAAAAAAGGAAAAATCAAAGAATAATAGAATAGAAACAATATTTATTGAGCTAAAAAAAAGTTTGGATAAAGTTAAAAATTCCATTGATAAACGAAAAATCAATACCTAATACAATACAACGACGAGTGTTATTAACGTGGCGTAAACCCGGACGGGCTTCAAGACCACTTAGTTATGAAAATTGGAAAATAATATTAATAATGAATGAATGGTATATATAGTTAAGTAAATTATTGACATTTAACAATATAATCATTTCTATATATATTTTTTTTTTTCAAAAAAAATTTTTTTTTCAAAGATTGAAACTGAAATAATAATAAAAATAAATTTTAGATAAAATTATATATCTATATTAGATTATTATTATGATTTATTTTACAATTATTCGTGATCAAATATATATATATTTTATTTTACAATTATTTATGACCATTTGTATAATTTAAAAAATAAGGATGAAATTGGAAACAAGAAATTTATGAATGGAAAATTAGCAGTAAATTTTTAAGTTATTGTGATCGGTCGAACAAGTACGTTTTCAGAGAACGGCTGAATGTCGATCTCGGGGATTTGAGTCTATTAGGAAGACTATTCCCAAGAGTCGGTGCTGCAACAAAAAAGCTTCTTGCCCCTGCATACTTGAGTTTGTAGCTCTGTGGAACTACATCTCTTGACCTAGCAGACCTGAGTCTTTCCCTCTGGGGAAGACTTGCTCTCATGACAATGCTACTCGACAAATAATCTGGGCACTCATTAGACAGACACTTGTGCATTAACAAGATGTTTTTGTATTTAATTTTATTTTCAACACGAAGCCAGTGAAGCTCTTTGAGAACAGGGCTGATGTGATCATACTTTCTAGCACCTGTTATGAGCCTAGCTGTGGTGTTGATTATAGACTGAATTTTCTGCAGCTGCGTCATTGGCAACCCAGTAAGAATGATATTGCCATAGTCAATTCGACTGAGAACCAAAGCAGAAGCCAATGTACTCAGTGAGTCCTTGGTCAATAACCATCTTATGGATCGTATTTGGCGTAAAGAAGCAAAGCAGGTTTGAGTCATCTTGTTCATGTGTGTCGTCATGGTGAGGTCTTTGTCGAGATAAACTCCTAGGTTTCTGACACTATCGGAAGGAATTATCTCGTTCTGACAAATGCGAACTGGATCTTTGGGAGTGTGAGTAGAGTTTCGACGGGATGAGAGCCAGATAACTTCAGTTTTGCTGGAGTTAAGTTTCAGTTGATTGGCACCCATCCAAGCAGCAATTTCATCAATGCATGATGACACCCTTGCTTGCAGGTCAGCCTGATGACCTTTAATGCAATGACCGTAAATCTGGGTGTCATCAGCGTACTGATGAAAAGCGAGCTCATGTCTAGCTGCTATTCTTTCCAAATCTCCAGTGTACAAAGAGAACAGTAAAGGACCAAGGACTGAACCTTGGGGGACTCCTACAGCGGAAACCGACATTGTCGATTTTGTCCCACTACAGCGGATGTCAAAACATCTGTCATTTAAGTAGTCCCTAAACCATTCTAACGCAGAGTCAGAGAAACCATAGGAGATGTGCAATCTTCGGAGCAGTGTTGCGTGATCTACCAGATCAAAAGCTGCCGATAGATCAAGCAAAACTAACAATGTGAGCTTACCGTCATCTGCTGCCCTAAAGATGTCTGAAAATACCTTGGTTATGGCAGTTTCTGTCGAATGATGACGACGGTAGACTGACTGAAAGGGAGGGAAAAGATGAAATTCTGCGAGGTAGTTGACTACTCTGTGGAGAACTAATCTTTCCATGAGTTTGGACAAAACCCTCAAGTTTGAAATAGGCCTGTAGGACGAAGTTTCAGTGAGTTTAAGACTTGGCTTCTTAAGCAGTGGCGTGATGTAGGCTGACTTGAAAGACTTCGGAACCCTGCCTGCCGAAAAAGACCTGTTGAATAAGCTCACTAAAAAAGGAGCAATTATTCCAGATATCTCTTTCAACAGCCATGTAGGTACCAGGTCATTCTAGCACTGCTTATTCGGAAGCCCTTGAATAGCCCTAACTACTTCTTCTTCGTCAACTATGCTGAACCCATTCAAACTGAGCCCGTGCTCGCAAAACGAAAATGTTGGGTCATCTTGGGCATTGATTGACCTTCTCGCCAACACAACTTTCTCTGTGAGGTGTGCGTTATAGTCATCAGCACTGATGCCTGAGACTGGCGACGTCTTACTTCTGCCCGCGATGCTATTGATGAGTTTCCATATATCAGCTGACTTCCCTTTGGACTGAGAAAGCTTCAAGTTCCAGAACTGCTCTCGCTTACGTCTGCACAGACACTTTTAAACTTTTAACTGCTTGACCCAGGCAGTACGTGCTTGCTCATTTTTTGACTTACTGTAGCTTTTCTCAAGACTTCTCTTAAGGCGTTTAGAGACGCGACACTCATGGTCAAATCAAGGGTCCGAAGGCCTCTGGTGCACTCTAACAGTATTAAAAGGAATAAACTTATCGAGAATGCTAGTCAAAGTGGAGCTGTAGAGGTCAGCGGCTGAACCTACATCAAAGTCAGTGCTAGACGAGAGGGAAGACAATCGAACTTGTTGAGCAAACTCTGTTCTATCTAAGAGTTTCCAGCGTCTACTAGAAGTTTTTTTGTACACAGGAGAAGGCTTGGCCAGTTGACACTTCTAGACCAACAGTTTGTAGTCAGAGAAGCCTACCTCAATGCAGCCAACATCAAGACTCCTTCTCGAAGCAACAACATCAAGCCACCCTCCTTGACTATGGGTTGGTTGGTTGACTGATGACTGGAAACCATGAGAGCTCAGGACATTCTGAAAAGTCTGAGTATCGTTATCACTTGGCCTTTCAAGGTGGAAGTTGAAATCTCCCAGAGTTAATACTTCTTCACTGTATGTGGCCAAGGTGCTGATGATTTCATTGAAATCCTTGGAGAACATGCTATAAGCATAATCTGTTCGATAAACAACTAAACCAATGACCGCCCTTGAACTAGAAGATAGAAACATTACTAAATTTTTTTTAAAGTTTATAAAACGCGATAAAAAAAAATCTAATTTAATTTAATGGGAATGTATTTGATATAACAAAAAAAGATGGCATCTGGATGGCAATTAAAGATGAAAAATTTATATGAAATTTAAGTTAAATCAAAAGAAGAAATTGGCTATGCAATAAAAATACACGTTAAAGTTCATCCATCAAAAGTTTTCAAACTTTAAAAAATAGTTCTAAAAGAAATTTAAAATGCGAAATTGCTTTGTATATATCAGAACATTCAGCAACCGTTGTCTTTGATAATAATGACTGTGAATATACTCTTGAATCTCTTGGTAAAAAAAGAAATATTCTACCACAAAAACTGCAATTCATCTAGTGAAACAAACTTATTTAAGTTCTTCTAAATCAACAAGATTTCTGGAACAACTTTTTGAGCAAGGTATTGACATCCCAACACCAACCTAATTTGCAATATATAAAGCATCCAAGGGCGGCGATCTGATGCAAATCTTGGGAGGATCCTACCTAGCATGGGTGATCTTCGGGGTATCCTGGACTCCGGTCCTTCTCTTCCCTGACTTAAAACACATTTTAAAACTTCTGATTCAATACAAATATTTAAGTGAGCAAAGAATAGTTTGTTTTAGACCGCTATAACTATAACTAAACATACTCAGAATGTATTACTATGTAACAATTCGGTTTTATGCTATGGTTGACGATTATGCTTGAATCAAAACATGAGTTTACACATGTTTTTAAGACGAACTCCCTCAATAAAAAATATTGGAGGGGGTCCGGACCCAGAACCCTCCCAGGATCGCCGCCCATGAAAGCATCTGTTAGAGAATCACAGAAAATGAAGAAAAACTTGAAAAAACTCTTCAAAAAGAAAATTGGTAAAAAATTAACAAGCAAGAAATACAAGTAATTGCTTCAACAAATCAGAATTGTGAAGTTTGTCTTGAAGCACTAACACTTAAGGATGGAAAGTTCTATAAATATTTAAAGGAATAACTGAAGTGTTAGAACAAGGAAATTAGAGACCGACCGAAATTCAGTTCGGTTTCGGTTTAGGCGCCGAAATTGACAATTTTCTTAGTTGCGACAATTTTTCGGTTTCGGCCGAATCAATATTTCCAATTTCGGCAATTTTTCGGTTTCGGCCGAAAATAATTTTGTAATTTCGGCTCAATTTCGGTTTCGGCCAAAATGGATTTCATATTTATCGATAAAACCGAAATTTTATGTTATTTATGTAGTTTATCTGATATATTTGTATCCTCAATCAAACTCGAACTATTAAGTTTAGGTTCGATTCTCATCTCTATTAGATATCTATTAAATATCGTGGTTGATTGATTTATCGGTGTCATTGTTAGAATAACATATACAAGCATCTAGAACAACAACTATTCTATTGAAATTTAAGTTTATTGGCATACGTTCAATGATGATATTTAACAAAACATTTTTTTATAAATTATTTTTAAAACATTTTTTTATAAATTATTTTTAAAACATTTTTTTATAAATTATTTTTAAAACATTTTTTTATAAATTATTTTTACAAACATTTTTTTAAAAATTTTTTATTGTCAAAAGTAAGTATCTGTATATCCTCAATCAACTCGATCTATTAACTTTGGGTTCGATTCTCATCTCTATTATATATTTATTAGTTATTATGGTCGATTGATTTATGGGTGTCATTAGACTAATTGTTCGAATGACATGTACAAGCATTTGGAATTCTAGATATCCTAGCTTAGATAAACAGTGTATATGAATCGAAAGCCTGAGAAGATTTGGCTTCCATTCATTAATTCAAAAATAAATGCAGGCGTATCTTGAAGAGCCTAGAATCAACAGAACATCCAATATTTTTGCGTATTGGCATTGCAGTCAATATTCATGTCTTGAGCCTGCTGCTCGAAAATACTTATCTGCACCCCTAACAAGTGTGGCTAGCGAGCAACTATTTAGTTCTGTAGGGCAAATCTACGCAGATCTTCGCAGCAACCTTCTTGGTGAAAATGTTTAAAAACAGTTATTTCTTGCTTACAATATTCGTTTGCTTGGATTTAATTATTAAACAGAAATTGTCATAATTCAATACTATTTTATGATTTTCAATAAACAATTACTTATGTAGACCATTTTTGTTGTTAAACAACTTTTATTTTTTAGCTTAAAATTATAAACTTGTTTGGATTTACTTATTAAACTGGCATTGTCATCCTTGGATACTATTTTTTTGTTTTTAATATAAGTTGGGAAAAATTTCGGTTTTGGCTTCGGTTTCGGCCGAAAATCTGATTACAATTTCAGTTTAATTTCAGTTTCGGCCGAAAATTGAATTTCAATTTCGGCATAATTTCGGTTTCGGCCGAAATAAAAATATCTGTTTCGGTTGGTCTCTATATGAAATCATTAAAGAAGTATCAAAGTTGTAATTTTTGATACTAAAAGTGTTAATACTGAAAAAAAAGAAGTTGTTGTTCTAATCCGAAGTAAATTTGAAGAGAAAGGCACTCCTATACCTCAGTACATAGGGTGTCAACATCACGAATAAGATTTAGTCCTAAGTTCAGTCGACCAAACTCTCAGTGGAAAGACAACTTCTCCAAACTTATCCCATGATTTTGTTAAAGAAATTAGTGAAATCTATACAAATCTTAAAAAAGACTTTCAACAAAGAAATTTAAAAATAAAATTTAAAAACATCAAATGGCGCCACGATATGCAGTTTTTATATGAATAAGGAATGGCCTTCCGATACTACGATGAACATGGGTAATTCCCTTTCATCAACCTCAAAACCTTAACTAATATAAAAAATCCAAGGTGGAACTCTAGAGCAATATATGCTCTACTTACCTTTCGTCTAATTCCAGATCGACGAGAACTGCTTGCTGAAAAATGTAAATTGATTTGTGGAGCTTGCTTTGGTGTGTGGTTCAGTGACAATTTTTATACAAAATAAAATTATGAAAAATTGAATAACGATTTAAACAAACACAAACAAACCCATCAAATTTTTTTAAAACAGTTGAATCGAGAAAGAACAGCAATCAAAAACAAAGTAACATTTGTGCGAAAAGAGCGATTAAAATCGTACAAAAAATAAAGTGTAAAAGGGCTGAAAAAACAATTTGAAATTCATTTTATCAAAAAAATGATTATATTGTATTAGATTATTCAATTACTATTTTTGAATTAGATTACATTAAATTATAATAAAACATATCTGACTTTTTCTATGTCACTATATTTCAAAACCGTATTTTGACTTTGGGTGTAAGTTTATTAAATAAAATTTCAAATGACAGTTCTTTCAAGTGTTTTTACATAAAAAATCATCTTTTAAAAATGTCCGATTCAAAAATTTGCAAAAATGTCATAAACCTAATAAGTCATGAGTTTTAATTTTGAAAGTTTTTGTTCTAAAACTAGAAGTAAGTTTTTTTTATGTTTTCAATAATGCAGTGTTTCCCAACCTTTTTCAGTGTTGGCCTCCCTAAAAAAGTCCTTATGGTAACTTGGCCTCCCCAAATCCCGTCGTCAATAATTGAGAAAAAACATCAATTTGTTATAAAAAATTTTATTCAGAAAGATTTAATTAAAATTAGCATTGTTCATAATAGTAGGGTTTATGTAAGGTTTTTTAATTTATAAAATGTTATTAATAATAATAATTGTCGTTTTTGTATGCAATAAAGAAATAAAAATAATTATTATAGTAATGTTATTAAAAGGAAAGCAAAGAGTAGCATGGAGTAATTATTATGAATTTTTTATTTTATTTTTTTTATTGTCTTTATTAATCACGGTTTGACAGACGCAGGCCATGTTACATGTTGCATAAGATAATAGTAGATAATTATAGGATACTGATGCTAATGATAATGGTTTAAAAAAAAAATACTACAAGACAAAGGATATGGTGAATAGGTAATAATAATTAAGTAGATAAATAAGTAATAAGAATCAGAGATGATAATATAAATATAAATGTAAACTATAGAATGTGAGATTTAAGATGACGAGGGAGGAATGTTTTACTTTCAAGCGTAGTATATATAGGGATATTAAAATTGTGTTTACGGGGTCTTAAGTTATGAGTAGATTTTTTAAGGGGGGGTAAGAAATTGTGAAGAACGTGGTCAGAGTTATTAGATATTTTAAAGAATAATTTGGTGTCTAAAGTGGTAAACATAGAAGTGATAGATGGGTAGAAAGAGGGAAGGTAGTTAAGTCTTATGAGTTTATTAATTAGGGACTGGAGTTGCTTAATGTGTGGCTGATTAGCAAAACCAGACCAAGAAGGAGCTGCATACTTAAGGTGAGAGATGATGAGGGACTCAGTGATGTCAAAGAGTTTGGCACCAAAGAGTCCATGGGAACGGATTGTTTTGATGGCATGAAAAGTTTGAAAGCATTTATTGATAATGTGATCTATGTGTGGTGAAATGTTAAGGGTGTCAGTGAATGTGATACCTAAGATAGTGAGTTTGTTAGTGCGTTGAATGGAAGGGTGTAAAGCTGGTGGTGTGATGCGTTTATAACTATTATGGACTATGAGTTCAAATGATTTTTTGAGGTTGAGTGAGAGATTACTGAGCTTGGCCCACTTAGAGAGGGATTCAAGCTCTGATTGGATGGTGTGGGTGTTAGATGATGGAATAATGAGATAGGTGTCGTCAGCGAATTTTAAAATATAATTAGAAGGGTGATAGGGTTGAAGTGAAGAGGCGTTGATTATAAAGGTAGATGGACCAAGAACTGAGCCTTGGACCACGCTAGAGTTGATGGGAAGGATACTAGAAAGTTGATTTAAATAAATGGTGGAATGTGATCGGTTGGAAAGGAATGAAATGAGAAGGTTATATATGTTGTCATCAAGAGGAAGAAGTGCAAGATTGGAGGCGAGGGTATGGTGATCAAGAGTGTCAAAGGCTTTAGTAAAGTCAAGAGCAATAAGGTGAACATGACTATTAGTTTTGAGAAGTGAAGTGATGGTAGACGTGATAGCAATTATGGCAGAAGTGGGAGAACCTGATGGGCGAAAGGCGAATTGATCTTTAAGAATAGGTATTACTGATGGGTGATTGAAGCAAGGGTATATATATTGAGAAACTATGATTTTTTCGAGAAGGCGTGATAATATTGGAGTGACTGAAATGGGGCGAAAGTCTTGAGGCGATATTGGATGTTTAGTTTTGGGGATGGGATGAATAATGCTGGATTTCCACTGAAGAGGAAAATAAGAAGTGTTAATGCAATTGTTGAAGATGATGGAAAGTGGAGTACTGATTATGGGTGCAATTAGTTGGAGATACCATTGTGGCAAGCCATCGGAGCCGGTACCAGTTGGGCATTTTATGGTGAGAAGATTAAATATGGTGATAGGGTTAACATGGTCTTGAGTATACAGTGCTGTTGATTTAAATGGAGGATGGACATAGGATGGGATTGTAGACGTGGAAGCAAAGTAATTGTTGAGGGAATCCGAATTCAAGGTAGAAGATCGATTTGACGATAGAGATGGAGCTCCCTTGCCTCTGAGTAGGTTTACTGTTTTCCACATGGCTTTGCTACCACGCCTACAATTCTTCAATGTGGAGTGATTGGTGTTGATGATTATGTTTTTGATACGAATGGTGATGGATGCGGCTAGTTGATGATGACCCTTGCGCATGTGGTGATTTTTCATGCGAAGAAGAGATTTGATGAAAGGGCTGATGAATGGTGGGTCAGATGACCTAGTGGTGATGGACTTAGTAGGGTAGTTATTATCAAGAATAGTAGTAAGGGTATTATAAAAGAAATCGATGGAGTCAGGTAAGTTGTCTAAGTTGATTGTTAAGTCTGTGGCTGAAAAGGAGTCGAGGCAAGTTTTATGTTGGGATGGATGACGTCGACGAAATGTATGGGTTTGACGGGTGATGGGTTTATTAGATGTATTTTTGTTTATTAAGGGATGAATGGACACACCAAGGTGTTTGGTGGTGGTGTGAGAGATGTATGTTTGTGAGATGTAGAGGTTGTTGTTAATGTTGGATCCATACACACGGTCAAGGTTGTGTCCTAGGTGAGTGGGGCCGTAGAAGATAGTTTGGAGGCCAGTGTGTAGAATTTTTTGGTGTGACAGTTGGTTGAAGTCACCACCAATGATGAACCTAGAGTCATTGTCCAACATGGAATTGGACAACTCATCAATGTAGTCCATCAAGGTGGACTCTAGGTAAGTATGTTTTGGAGGGTGATAGATGCCGCATATGTGGTGGGGGATGTTGTTGAATATGCACTTGAGGCATAGTACCTCAAGTGCATTGTCATTATTCGGAGGTGATGGGGTTATAATATGAGTGGGGATGTCTTGTTTGATGTAGATCATGACCCCTCCCCCTCGCCTGGCGATGCGGTCGTGCCTAAAGCACACATAGCCCTTGATTGCCACAAGTGCATCGCTGTGGTGGGGCTTGAGCCATGTCTCGGTGATGATGATGATGTCTGGATGAAGATGAAAAACATCACAGCGAAGGTGTTCAATGGCATGAGGTTTGACGATGCTGGTGATGTTGAGGATGTAGATGGAAGGAGGATGATACACATTTTTGGTCCTAGGTGGGTTTTTAAATGTAGTTAAGGGAATATTGATGAGGATGCTGGTATTGGATCTGTTAAGGTTACAGCTGAAGGGTTCAGCTTGTTGACGACTAGAGATTATTGTTGAAATAGGTCGAGGATGATCAGGATTCCAAATGTTATTCTTAAAGAGAATTTTCCTAGTGGATCTAACGATGTGAGTTGATGAAGGGGAGAATTGCAAATTGTAAAGCTGATTAGAGGAATATTTAAGCATAGAAGTATATTTAGGTAATAATTAAATAGTTATTAGAACTTTAGAACGTTATAAAAGTTGACTTTTATTATATTGAGTTAGGTCAAAACTATGTGCTAATCACGATAGCGATATGATTATTAGAATATAAAACGGAGAAAGTTGAAAATTATAAAAAAATGCGTAAACTAAAATTATAAAACTTTCTATTGAAATAAAATTTATAAAGAACACGTATATACGCTAAAATTAGGAAAATAAACTAAACATTCAAAATGGCGTACACGTTATAAACGCAAGCCAAAATGATAAGCTAAGTTAAAATAATGAGTTTTCAGTTTGGCTTTGAAAGTCGAAAATCGGTTGATGTTGCGAAGTGCAGGTGGAAGGGATTTCTAAGTTGTTGGAGCTGCGTGACGGAATGCTCTTTTTGAGATGTTGTTTGTAGTGGATTCTTGGTTGAGGAGAAGAGATGAAGATGAACGCAGTTGTTTGTTTGATGTTTTGTTAGTTATGAGTTTGCTGAGATATGACGGTATTGAAGTTTGAAGAATTTTGAATGTAGTGATGGCTATTTTAAAGGATATTCGAAAATCTATGAGAAGCCAGTGAAGTTTTATAAGATTATCATTTGATGACTGAACAAGGTGATGGCCTGGGTAATCACAATTGAGTGTTATTGAAGCTTAATGAGATGATTGTTGCTGTTTTCCATCACAGAGAAGATGAAGTCGAGGTTCTGTATTAGAAAGAGATACCCTCATATCATTCGAGGCATCCAATCTATTTCTATCTTTAGTCTTGATAGATACTAATGTAGAAAACCCTTTTTCACATAAGTAGGTGGTCGAAAATGGAATCAGAGCTGCCATGGCTTTTTTAAATAAATTTGGGTATATTTCTTTCAGACTGCACCAAAACTCTGCCAATCCTTTGGAATTTAATTCAGCTTTTACCAACTCTTTTGATCGAAGATCAATTAAATCCTCCTTTATTTCTTCTTCATCAGCAACACTATCCAAGCCAATAATGAACGGATTTCGTATCCAAAGACTATTTTCCAAATTTTTAGTATAAAAAAAACGCTCAAATAATAGTTGGAGAGTTGTGATATGTTGTATAATTTCTTTTTTTATTTCAACAGGCATTGATTTGTTTCCACTGCTACTTATAACATCAGCTAGGTATGGAAAATTTGCAAGGTTTTCAGCTTCTACTCTTCTTTTGTACAATGAGAGCTTATTTAAAAATCCTAATAATTGTTCATTGGCGTCGATTATTGTCATTTCTGGTTCTTGCAAACAAAGATTAAATTCATTTAAGAGTGTGAACAGATCAGCTAAATATGCCATATTAACTATGAAATCAGTCTTCTCAAAGTCACCTGCTAACGTTTTTTCTTTTTCTTGCAAAAATGAAGACACCTCATCTTTCAGGTCCATTAGTCTTGAAAATACCTTTCCTTTGCTTAACCACCTGACTTCTGTGTAATATAGCAAGACATCGTATTCAGAACCAAGTTCTTGGCATAAAACTTTGAATAAACGATGGTTTACTGCTCTTGATCGTATAAAATTGACTATTTTGATCACTGTAGACATGACAGACTGAAGCTTTGCTGGTAATGTCTTCACAGCTAGAGCATGGCGATGGAGCATGCAATGAGTTACAAGTGTCTGTGGAGAATTAACTTTGATTAAGGCAGCCAATCCAGATTTGTTACCCAACATACTTGGTGCTCCATCAGTACAGACTGAATGTAACTTTGTCAACCAACTAAATTCATTTCTTTCAAAGAAAGTTGCAATAATTTGAAAAACATCTGCAGCTTTACTAGTTGTCTGAAGTGGTTGGCAAAATAAAAATTCTTCTTTAATTTTAAAATTACATACATAACGAACATACACTAAAAGCTGGCAACACATTGATACATCTGTGTTTTCATCAAGTTGCATACCAAAATTAAAAGGACTACTTTTCAGTTCTGACATAACTTGGTCCAAAATATCTGTTGAAAGATCTGCTATTCTGGAACAAATAACATTATTAGAAAGTGGAATTTCTTCAACCTGTTTTCTTTCTTTTTTTCCAAGAATTAACTCCACCATTTCAAGTGCACAGGGTTTTATTAAGGTTTCTCCAATTGTATGTGGTTTTCTTTTTTTGGCAATCATATAGGCAACTTTGTAAGAAGCCTCAAGAAGTGGTTTCTTTGGTTGAGCAAATCCAACATTTTTCAATGTTCCAGTGGCTTGAACTCTAGCTCGCTTCAGTTTGAAGGTATCCAGGTTGTCGTTGACATTTCCAGGATGTTTGGTTTCTAAGTGGTGGCGTAACTTTGCTGGTCTCATTCTATCATTACAATATACTGCTCCGCATAAGAAACATTGTGGCTTTTCAGTGCTATCTTTTTCAGTAATAGTCGTGAATCCAAACGCAACGTAGGTTTTGTCATAGCAACGTTTTTTCGACATTATTGAAAACTGAAAATAATAAAAAAACACATATTTTAAAAGGAACTGAAATAATTAAAAAAATCACAAATATAAATTACCAGTTATGTTAAAAACAGCAGACCAATTTTTATAGTTAATTTATTCAATTAATTGTCTTATTTTATTTATTTTATTGAAAAAGAAACCCATACAGGGTATCTCAAAAAACGCGACAGAAAGGAAATGAGGGATTTATGAAAACAGAAATGTGCAAATCATTATTCAAATAAATACAATATGGAAAGCCGTTACGCAAAAACAATTTTCATATAAGATTCAAAAAATCGTTTTTAGCATAATTAAAATTTTTTGATTTAACAAAACTTTATAAAATTATATAAAATTATAAAATACATGTAAATAGAACACCTTAGTTGGCCTCCCCTAAAAGATCATTTGGCCTCCCTAAGGGAGGCCGGCCCCACCGGTTGGGAAACCCTGCAATAATGTAACTTTTCTGTACAACTAAAGCATGTAAATTTTAAATGTTTTCTGCAATCAATCTCTTTTTTTCCCACTAGATCTTGAACAGCGTTGACCCCGAACCCTTTTCATGACCAAACTTTAGGCATCAGCTGGATATTTTCTTTTATTTCCACATTTCGACATTAGAGTACCACATTTACTATTTGTCGCTGCTCCATCATCAGAATCGTCATTGATATAAACATTTGAAGACAACCCCTTGTCGTCATTGCTACTATCAGCATTTTTGCTCTGATTTGTATTACTTGTACTTGGCATACAGTATTTGATGTGATCACTGGAAATATATTTTTGGCCGTCACTTCTTCAAAAATATTACTCGCTGCTAGCTACTTCATAGTCACTCATGCGATTATCCCCACTGCTTTCATCGCTGCTTTCTTAAAAGATTAGTTCTTTAGCTTCTTCTGCGCTGAATCATGTGCTCGACCTTTTATTTTTCATAAAAGAAGTAGTAGGAATGGGCGATTTCACATGCAATATATTATTTTACAACAGAGACAAAATCAGTCGATCTTTTTACCCAACAGAAGTAAAGTATATAAGAATGATTACTGATGATAAAAGTCACATAATAATGGTTTAATTATGCCTTTTATAATTATCTTGAAAATGTAGAAGATGTCTCAACTTTTTTTTACTATATGTGTATCCTATCCTTTCCTGTATTTATTCAAAACAGACTTTGAGGTCAAAATATACCCCAGCCGCCGTTCTAGAGCAGAGGTGCACAACCCGTGGCCCACCGGCCCGTTTGATGCGGCCCCTAGACAACTAGTACATTTTGGCTATTTGTGGCCCTTACAGAATTTTAAATCGATGCACCTGCCCATCTCTTTTTAATAGTACTGTTCGCACATCCCTAATATAAAACACTTGAAACGACAACAACGAACGAAAATTGAGTTTGCGCGCTGGTTGTTTTAATTTAGTAAGAATGTCAAAGCGTAAAATTGAAGCATAAAATCGTAAGTTTAATGAAAAATTGTTAAAAAAATATTTTATGCAGCATTTCAACGAAACAGCTTTGTGCTTAATTTGTCGCGAGTAAAGTAAATGAAGGACTACAATTGCAAAAGACATTATGAAACCAAACACGCTGCTACGTTGATGATGTGAAAGGCGAAGCTAGAAAAAATAAAATTGATCAACTTGTAAAAAGATTGTCATCTAAGCAAAAAAAATTTTTACAAAAAAAGTTAATGAAAATAAGACTTTTGTTCGTGCCGATTGTGCCGTAGCACAGATTATTGCGCGATCGTCTCGACCATTTACTGATGGTGATTTTGTCAAAAACTGCATGCAAGCCATTTGCAAAGAAGCCTGTCTTGAAAAAACAGACATGTTCAACAAAGTGCCATTGTCACGGATGACTATCCAGCACCGGGTGGTTGATTTATCCAACGACGTTTGTGAACAGTTGCGTGACAAGCTTGCCATTTGCAAGTATTTTTCAATTGCCTTAGATGAGAGCACGGATAACGTTGACACAGCACAGCTTTTGGTTTTTGTTCGTGCAGTGGATGAGAACTGTAAATTAACTCAAGAATTAGCAGGAATGGCCTCACTATGGGGACGTACGACTGGTGCAGATATTTTTGGACGAGTGAAAACCTTAACGTTCAATGGCAAAAGCTCTGTAGTGTTACTACTGACGGTGACCCGCCATGACTGGTAAAGAATTAGGATTTGTTGCTCATCTGCGATCACATTTGCGAGACTTGGGAATCCCAACAGACACCATCCACGCATACCACTGCATCATACATCAAGAGGACTGTGTACATGAGTAATTAATTTTGATAATGTTATGCAATTTGTTTTTAAATCAATGGACTTCATACGAGCAAAAAAACTTAACCATCGACAATTCAGATCATTTCTTGAAAACATTGAGTCAGAATATCGTGACATACGCTATCACACTGATGTAAGGTGGTTGAGTCGAGGAAAAGTTCTAACTAGGTTTGTTGAGTTACGAAAGGAAATCTGTGAATTCCTTGTTACCAAAGGCAAAGACACAGCTGTTTTCACAGACAAACAGTGGTTGGCAGACTTAGCATTTTTGACAGAAATAACAGAACACTTAAATAAATTGAATCTGCGTCTTCAAGGCAAAGATAACTACATCTTTGATATGTACCAAGAGCTGCTGTCATTCACCTTGAAGCTACGGCTGTTTTGTTCGAACCTACAATCTGGTAATTTATGTCATTTTCCTATTTGTTCAGATTTTGAAAAGGAATACCAGTGTGACTTTAATAAATACCACGACAGTTGTGAAGCGTTACTAAAGGAATTTAATGAACCTTTTGATGCATTCAGGGAGCTTAAGGATTTGTTGAACTTCATCCGTGATCCTTTCTCTTGTGCTGTAGAATCCGTACCTGAGCAATGTCAGTTAGAAGTCATTGATCTTCAATGTTCACCAGAATTAGTCTGCGTTTCAGCATAACTCCATTTTAACTTTTTATGGAAGTCTAAGTTCAGTTAAATATGGAGCGGTCAAAGATTTGGCTTGCTGAATCCTGTCTGAATTTGGCAGCACATACGTGTGTGAACAAACGTTTTTAGTCATGAACACAAATAAAAATAAACTGAGATCATCTTTTTCTGATGATAATCTTTGTTCGATTTTGAGGCTTGCAACAACAGAACTCGAACCCAATATTGACAATTTTGTTGCAACCATTCAGGCTTAACCTTCTCATCAAAATACTAAAATTTAGTTATATATACATGTTTAAACAACGTTATTTTTCATGACATTCATTAAAAACTTGCATTCTTTGAGTTTTTTACATTTAGTTATTCATACATGTTTAAATAACGTTATTTTTTATGACATTCATTAAAAATTTGCATTCTTTGAGTTGTTTTATTGTGTCATCTACGTGCATGCTGATGCGGCCCTTGGCGCCCAGGGACTCAGTAATTTTGGCCCTCAGGCTGAATAAGGTTGTGCACCCCAGTTCTAGAGAGTTTAATTATGTCTTCAGAAAAAAATTTTTTGACGTCAGTCAATACAAACGATAGTAATTAACAGTCTATAATTAAATCTTTTTCAAAAATAACTGACATTGTAAGATGTAGATCCAGTGATGGGCATAGTTTAACTAAATAGTTCAACTATTTTTTTGCAGTTTCCTGCATAGTCTAAAAAAAAATATAGTTTAGTTAAAATGACAGTTTAACTTAAATATTTCAGTTGCCAAATAAATACTTTGACTAAATTATTTTAGTTATCCCGTTTTTAAAATATGAATTTTAGACTGAAAAAAGGCAATACAGTTGAAGTTTTCCATATTTTCCAACTAATTACATTTAAAGTTTGTGGTTTTACTCGTTCTTTAATTGTGAACACCGCTGTCGGATATCGGAAAAAACTCTGGACAAGATAATCAATCAAATAAATTTCTATAGCGCTCTTTCATCAAATTCATGATAGTGTTCGTTCAGTGTAGGATTAAATGAGTATACTGAATAAACTGACAATATATTATATTATATAGGACTATAAAATTATTTTAAAGTCAGAATATAACTGAATTTACGGCTTAAAAGTATGCAAAATATTTTTTAATTAAAAGGGTCCTTTAAAATAAAATGTATGTGTTATTTCTAAGACTCTTTTTAACTTTATTATTGTCTTTCCTTTGTCTTTAAATTTATTTCCAAGAGTTATTTTGAAGTAATGGTTAGTAAAGTAAACAACAACCTCTACATCACACAAACATACATCTCTCACACCACCACCAAACACCTTAGAGTGTCCATTTAACCCATAATCAACAATAATTCATCTAATAAACTCACCACCCGTCAAACTCATACATTTCGCCGACGTCATCCAACCCAACACAAAACTTGCCTCGACTTCTTTTCATCCATAGACTTAACCATCAACCCAGACAACTTACCTGACTCCATCAATTTCTTTTACAATATCCTTACAACTATTCTTGATAAAATCTACCCAACTAAGTCCATCACTATTAGGTCATCTGACCCACCATTCATTAGCCCATATATCAAATCTCTTCTTCGCATGAAAAATCACCACATGCGCAAGGGTCATCATCAACTAGCCGCATCCATCACCAATCGAATCAAAAACATAATTATCAACACAAATCATTCAACATTGAGAAATTGTAGGCGTGGTAGCAAAACCATTTGGAAAACCGTCAACTAACTTAGAGGTAAGGGAGCATCATTTTCATCGAAAAATTGCTCTTCTACCTTAAATACTGATTCCCTCAACAATTACTTTGCTTCCACGCCTACAATCTCATCTCATGTTCATACCCCATTTAAATCAACAGCACTATATAATCAAGATCATGTTAACCCAATCACCATATTCCATCTTCTCACCAAAAATGCTCAACTGGTACTGGCTCCGATGGCCTGCCACAATGGTATCTCCAACTAATTGCACCGGCAATCAGTACTCCTCTTTCCATCATCTTCAACAACTGCATCAACACTTCTTATTTTCCTCTTCAGTGGAAATCCAGCATCATTCATCCCATCCCCAAGACTAAACATCCAACATTGCCTCATGAATTTCGCCCCATTTCAGTCACCCCAATATTACCACACCTCATTGAGAAAATTATAGTTAATCAGTATATATCAGGGGCGGCAATCTGCGGAAAATCTTGGGGGGGTCCTCCCCAGGGTTGGAATCAAAAAACCGGTATCGACCAATACAGTACCAGCGATACTATTTAGTATTGTTTGCTGTAGTGCAAATTATTTTTGTATCAACTACTAATATTTGTATCACCAAAAATTTAGAAAAAATTTTTGATACTCAATAAAAATTCTTTTCTATTGCCACTTTGAGCGATTTGAAGAAAAACAATAGCAATTTCAGTATCTTTTATTATTTGTCATCTATATAAATTCAATTACAACTAGCTATCAACACATCAAATAAATGTTATAACATCTTGTTTTCCATTCATTTCTGAGTCAAATATTTAAAAAATTAAAAACAGATTTAAATTTGCCAAAGTTATAAACAAATATACATTGGGAAATTTTTTTGGCCCACAGTGATAAAATAAAATACCCTCTCTGCCTGTCCTCCTGCCCTCTCCCTACAGCTCTTTTACTCCAATTTCCAAAAAGACTTCTTCGTATGTCTGACTGACTAACAAATTCTTCTGCTAGCCTTTTTAATCTAGACTGTCAAGTATATCCTGATGTGAATGACAAACGGCCAGTGAATTCAAGCGAGGCTGTGTCATAGGTGCACGCAACTAAGTCTTAAGATGCCGCAAAGCACTAAAAGATTTTTCTGCAGTACATGACGTTATTGGACACCCAAGAATCAACCTGATCAATCATTCAACCTAAGATAACAGATTTCTAACTTCCGTGATCATAGCTTGCATTACTTTTTGCGTTTGTGCTAAAATTCATTCTGGTCTTTAAACATAGTCAACTGTGAACAAAGACCAGTTTCATTTAACTTACGATACTGCTTGCAAACATCATGGTTCACTTCACCAGTTAGCAAAATTTTCTCCAGCTGCAATTATGAACGCAAACAAGGAGAATCTCGATTGAACCTTTTAGTGAGTTGCATGATTGCAATGTTTATGACAGCGTAATATGCTGCTCGATAATGTTCCTCTGGTGTTGTTGCTACATAAGCTGGGCCTAGCCCACAATACTTTTGTGGTGGCTTTTGCACCCGAGGTACAGCAATCAGCTCGAGATTATATGCCAAAACCATACTGTTGACATTTCTGAAAATTGCATTAAACTGTTCATCTGATCGTAGGTGACGCAGTTCTTGCACAACTGAATTAGTCGCTGCAACCATTCCACTTATCTTGGCACTTGCTAATTGCAACGACTTGATAACTGTTCCAGAAGTGAAAACACCAAAACAACTACCTTGAGGGTCAGTGCAGTAGTGCCTTGTTGAAAAAAGGCCTCAAGCCTTTCAGCTGTTTCATCAGCAATACCAATGAAAGCAAATGATTCCAAGCTAACAAGTACCACTTCATAATGTTCAAGCACAGAAGACACTGTAGATACTCTGGTAAGCCATCTTGTAAGACAAAGAAGTTTTATACTATTCTTTTTATTCAGTGGCTCATCAGGAAAGTCAATTATAAGAGACACTAAAGCATCACTAAACTGTTTGTTGATCTTCCCTGAACGATTGTAAAAAGCACCTAACTCTTGGACAAACTGAAGTGAATTGCTCACAAAGGGATTTGCGGCAGCTGTGTGCTGGGCAACAAAATTTGCACACTGTGCAAAACAGTGCAAAAACATTGTAAGCGGATGCTCACTGCTGATAATAGCCTGACAACCATTATATCGGCCTTTCATGTTAGAAGCGCCGTCATAAGTCTGAGCTCTTAGTTTTTCTATAGGTAGCATAATTCTGATCAGAACATCTTTTACTACAGCAGATAATGTTTTCCGATCATGTATAGTGGGCTGAATAAACCAATAAACTGTTCATTAACATTCAGAGCTTCAACAAAAAAACGAATGCCTATCGATTTCAACTCTAACCCATTGCAGTCTTGTGTGCCGTCAACCACAATTGATTCGGCATTAACAGTGCACACTGTGTTTCTAACGATAGAATGAGCTAAAAGCCTCAGCATTTCTTTTTTGGCAGTTATGCGATATGAAACTTGTAGTTTGATTTAACCAAAACTTTAGTTAATGTTTGAAGCCTTTTAAAATTCATTAACTTTGGTTCATCTAAAAAATTGAAAGGGTCGTTATTAAGGTGGACCTCAAAATCCCCCGATGAATATCGCCCATGCAAAATAAGTAGCACAATATGAATGATTTTTTTATAAAAATGTAAATCTGTCTGCTTGCAAAAAGTGAACCGATATTTTCTGAGAAGCATTTTGAATGTCTGCTTGCGAAAATTTAAAAATCAGAAATTTAATTTTTATAAATAGAATTTATTAATTTAAATTTATAAATATAAAGAGAAGAGTAGGTGGATGAGTATTTTAGGAAGCAAAGAATAATTTTGCTTTAGGCAGCTATCACTATAACTACGCCTACCCAAAATATATTACTGAATAAAATTTCTGTTTCATGCTATGGTTGACGATTATGCTTGTATTAAGATAGGAGTTGAAAAATTATTGTATTTGAAAAATTGAGGAGTGTCCATGTTAAGATGGACCCCAGGACCCCCTAGCATTCCTGCCCATACATACTCACAATGTATTACTGTATTAGCATTTTGTATCCCATGGTTGACGATTAGGCTCGTATCAAAATGAGTTGAGTAATGTGTATTTTTAAAAGAGTGAGGGGGTTCTTGTAGAGGTGGATCCCAGGACCCCCTCAGGATTCCCGCCTACGCCATAGTGATAAAAAAAGTAGGTGAAGGAGTATTTAAACAAGCAAAGAATATTTTTGTTTCAGACAGCTATCACTATAACTACACATACTCACAATTTATTACTGTATAAACATTTACTTTTATGCCATGGTTGACGATTATGCTCATATCCAAATAGAAATTTTTGAAAACAAAAATAGGAAAAAGTGGGGAGTTCCCTATTAAGGTGGACCCCCCCACTAAAAAAAAGTGGGGGGGTCCTGACCCCAGGACCCCCCCAGGATCGCCGCCCATGGTATATACACCCATGCTTCAATCACCCATCAGTAAAACCCATTCTTAATGATCAATTCGCTTTTTGCCCGACAGGATCACCTACTTCTGCCATAATTTCTATCACATCTATCATCACTTCACTTTTTAAAACCAACAGCCATGTTCACCTTATTGCTCTTGATCACCTCGCTTCCATTCTTGCACTTTTTCCTCTTGATGACAACATATATAACCTTCTCATTTCATTCCTTAGCAACCGATCACATTCCACCATTTATTTAAATCAACTTTCGAGTATCCTTCCAATTAACTCTAGCGTGGTCCAAGGTTCAGTTCTTGGTCCATCTACCCTCATAATCGACGCCTCTTCACTTCAACCATATCACCTTTCTAATAAAATATTAAAATTTGCTGATGATACTTATCTCATTATTCTTGCATCTAACACTCATACCATCCAATTAGAGCTTGACTCCTTTTCTAATTGGGCCAAGCTCAGTAGTCTTTCACTTACCTTTGAAAAATCATTCGAACTTGTAGTCCACAATAGTCATAAACACATCACGCCTCCAGTTATACATCCATCCATTCAACGCACTAACAAACTCACTATCTTAGGTATCACATTCACAGACACCCTTAACATTTCACCACACATAGATCATATTATCAAAAAATGCTTTCAAGCTTTTCATGCAATCAAAACAATCCGTTCTCATGGACTTTTTGGTGACAAACTCTTTGACATCACTGAGTCCCTCATCATCTCTCACCTTAAGTAGGCAGCTCCTTCCTGGTCTGGTTTTGCTAATCAGCAACAAATTAACCAACTTCAGTCATTTATTAATAAACTAATTAGACTTAAATATCTTCCCTCCCACTACCCATCTATCACTTCTATTTTTACCACTTTAGACACTAAACTATTTTTTAAAATATCCACTAACTCTGACTACGTTCTTCATCAAATTCTACCCTCTCTCAAAACATCTACACATAAATTAAGACCTCGTAAGCACAATTTCGATACACCAGTATACAACACATTTGAAAGCAAAACATTCTCCCTCGTCTTCTGAAACATCTCATTCCATAGTTTATATTTATATTATCATTTCTGATTTGTATCACTTATTTATTTATTTATTATCATATCCATCATATCCTTGGTCGAGTTGTTTGATTTTTATCCATTATCATTTGCATTAGAATCTAATAATTATCTTTTAGTTATGATAAACTTTTAATTTATATTATATTAAAATTAAGTTTATAACTATTAGTTAAACTACCTATTTTAAGTTCAAAAATAGTTATAGTTTAACTACAAATATTTAGTTAGTTGCCCATCATTATTACCTTTGGCGTAAAAAATACTCCAACCATTCTCAAAAAAAGTTACTGGCATTGAAAAAATCAATAACCTTACAGAACAATGGTTCTAAAAACATTTTCCTTGATATTAGAGAAAATAAACGTTCTGAAAATTCACTTATCTCATTATTCTTGCATCTAACACTCATACCATCCAATTAGAGCTTGACTCCTTTTCTAATTGGGCCAAGCTCAGTAGTCTTTCACTTACCTTTGAAAAATCATTCGAACTTGTAGTCCACAATAGTCATAAACACATCACGCCTCCAGTTATACATCCATCCATTCAACGCACTAACAAACTCACTATCTTAGGTATCACATTCACAGACACCCTTAACATTTCACCACACATAGATCATATTATCAAAAAATGCTTTCAAGCTTTTCATGCAATCAAAACAATCCGTTCTCATGGACTTTTTGGTGACAAACTCTTTGACATCACTGAGTCCCTCATCATCTCTCACCTTAAGTAGGCAGCTCCTTCCTGGTCTGGTTTTGCTAATCAGCAACAAATTAACCAACTTCAGTCATTTATTAATAAACTAATTAGACTTAAATATCTTCCCTCCCACTACCCATCTATCACTTCTATTTTTACCACTTTAGACACTAAACTATTTTTTAAAATATCCACTAACTCTGACTACGTTCTTCATCAAATTCTACCCTCTCTCAAAACATCTACACATAAATTAAGACCTCGTAAGCACAATTTCGATACACCAGTATACAACACATTTGAAAGCAAAACATTCTCCCTCGTCTTCTGAAACATCTCATTCCATAGTTTATATTTATATTATCATTTCTGATTTGTATCACTTATTTATTTATTTATTATCATATCCATCATATCCTTGGTCGAGTTGTTTGATTTTTATCCATTATCATTTGCATTAGAATCTAATAATTATCTTTTAGTTATGATAAACTTTTAATTTATATTATATTAAAATTAAGTTTATAACTATTAGTTAAACTACCTATTTTAAGTTCAAAAATAGTTATAGTTTAACTACAAATATTTAGTTAGTTGCCCATCATTATTACCTTTGGCGTAAAAAATACTCCAACCATTCTCAAAAAAAGTTACTGGCATTGAAAAAATCAATAACCTTACAGAACAATGGTTCTAAAAACATTTTCCTTGATATTAGAGAAAATAAACGTTCTGAAAATTCACATTTGGGAGTCACCACACATTATGTTAAAGACAATAATGGAGAGCGAAGTTTAAAGACAGAATTCTGGCAAAAATTGTTTTTAATACAAATCACTAATCCAGAAATATTCTTGAGAAAATTAATAAACTCTCCATATTAATTTTTTTGAATGTATTTGTTACATATTCATACAAGATAAATATCAATATATTTTAATATTTTAAATATTACTTTCTGATTCAAGAATATGGTAATAAATCATTATAATTTTGTACTTTCACAACTAACAATGCATAAAATGTAAAAAAAGGCGTTTAAAAGTTTTGATAAAATGATTTGGCTGGGCTGTTTTGTTTATGATTAAAATCCTGCATTATCCTAAAAGTGTTTTGAGTTGGCAGCAGATAACCCAATATCTTAATTAATTGAGAATGCTAAAGATGTTGCAAAATACGTCAAGAAATCTGGGTAATTAATTCTCTTTTTTTCAACGTTATCAATTTGTTCAAATTTGAATTGTAACATAATTTTTTTAACATTATAATTTTTTATAGCAAAAAAAAGAAACTTTTAAACATGAAAAACAAAAAAGAATCATCTACAAGATTTAATTCAATTTATTTTATGTTGAAATCAGTATATAAGGCAAAAATAAGAAAAAAATATTTTTCAGCCAACTTCTAAGTATTGAAAGTCTAATTTCCTTTGTGGTAAAAAATGTTGAGGGTACTGACCAAGCTTTAGTTAAAAGTTTTTACCTTTGATGGTCCGTTAGTGACTGAAGCTCTGCAAGCTCACCTATATCTGTGGCTTGTTCAGAACTGGAAACTTTAACTTCACTTTTGTTGGTGAGAAGATTTTCACAGTTTTAAAATGAGCCTTTAAAAGTATGAAACCTAGGTAGTTTGAGTCTTAGTCTTTTTCATGATCAGTAAAAAAATATTTTAATACCGTAAAAAATAATTTTCAGGACACATCTGTTTTTTCCATACCAAAATAAAAAGATTTAACATATTTGAAATAACAAGTTAGCTATAAATTAACACTCTGTTACTATTTAAAAATCTCTAAATTTGCGTCATTGGAATGATATCGAAAGTACAAATAAGAGACAAAAAAGTGCGCCTTATACATGGTGTTTTACGGTGAATTGAAACTCATCAAACTCAACTAACATGTTAGGACTAGCAAGTTCAAGATTAGTGAACACGGCAGCGAAAACTAATGGGAGACACAAAGTTTAATTTCGGGAATGGGTCAAAAACTTTCGGGAATGGGTCAAAAAGTTTCGGGAACGGGTCAAAAAGTTTCGGGAACAGGTCGGGACCGGAAATCGAATTGCGGGAACGGGACGGGAATCAAAATTCTGATGACCATCGGAAACGAGACGAGACATGAAAAAAACTTCGGGACAAGGATGGGACCGGGAAGGATAAATGGTCCAGGTTTGACCTATATTCTAGCGATGAGTAAGTCTTACGTACTGTTTCAAAGATTCCGTGTAATGGGAAACTTTTTATGAGATTTAATCAAAATAAAACGTATTTTTATTGCTTTTGAACAAAAGTTCATCAATACATGACAAGGGAAATTAAGTATTTGACAAAGAGTCATAACCCTAGTGTTGTTTTTTCATCGAAGGATAGTTGTGCAGTCATTATTATATATGACACACTAATAATGATATTTTTCGTACTTACTTATTATTTTAATGATAAATTTATAATGCGCTAAGGCACGAAACAGAGGCGCCACTCACACCACATAAGTCGTGAAACACCGAATAGGAAGGCTGAACAGGGATTCGAGCTGGCAACCTCTAAAGTTGCAGGTACAACGACTTTACCACCTAAGTCAACAATAAGTAATTATAAAAATTAAATTATTATTGCATTACATGAACGGGTAGCTGAGTGTGTAACGACTCTCTTTGACCAACGGAAGGTCCTAGGTTCGAGTGCAACCGATGCCCTAGTAGTGAGCGCTTCAGTTGCATGTCCGGGAACCCTATAAAGACGACGAAAATAATAATGATAATGATAATTGAAAAATAATAATAACAATAACTACCCTCAGGCAAATACACCTGTCTCACCTACAACACGCTCGACAAGAGTGAGAAGAACTCTTCCCATATCTATATCAAGTATCTAGGTAATGATGATGATGTTGATGACGATGATGATGATAATGATGATGATGATGACAATGATGACGATGATGAGGATGATTATGATTATGATTATGCTTAGGATTTTTATTATTGTTATTATTAATTATTATTTTTATTATTTTTATTTTTATTTTTAAAATTTTATTATTATTATTATTATATCACAATAAACCAAACTAGATATTTTAGTTTAAATATTTGGGAGCGGAGATGGCTTAGATGGTAGACGACGAACCTGCAATTTAAAAATCCTTGATGAACATCCGTGAGCTATCATATACCTGGTGTATATGATGTGGTGTTTGTAGCGTATGTATTGAGACATGTAAACGCCGTATGGAGTGGCGCATAAGAACCATTGTAACATGGCCTGCGTCTGTCAGGTTGTGAGTAAAATAGACCCCAAAAAAAGTAATGCCATGTCTTTGATATTTGATAGACATTATTGTAGAATGAGTTTATATTATAATTAAAGTTTATAAAGTCAAAATCAGTTTTTAAAAGAATTATTAATATTTTTATGCGATGAATCGGCAATCGCGTTCATGTTAACATTTTTATAATGCTTTTTGTTACGCTTGTGATGAATTCTCTGCAAATTGTCAGCATAGACCTAGTTCAAATTTAGTGAAAACTGCATATTCGTTTTATTTTGGTTGCCAACCGAAAAATCAAGATAAACTTGAGACCGACCGATTCGGTTTTGGCGCCAAAATTGCCAATTTTCTTAGTTTCGGCAATTTTTCGGTTTTGGCGAAACTAATTTTGTAATTTTGGCTCATTTCGGTTTCGGCCGAAATGGATCTCATATTTACCGAGAAACCGAAATTTTTTATTTTTTATTTAGTTTATCTTATATATCTGTAGATCCTCAATCATTTTCGAACTATTAAGTTTGGGTTCGATTCTCATCTCTATTAGATATCTATTAGATATTGTGGTTGATTGATTTATGGGTGACAAGACTAATTTTTCGAATAACATATACAAGCATCTAGAACAACAACAACCATTGTATTGAAATTTAAGTTAATTGGCCTACGTTCAATGAAACTTTTTTGAGCAAATTTTTTTAGACAAAAATTAGTTTTAAAAGAATACACATATACATCTACACAACTAGAATTTTTAATTTCACAGATACATACATACATTCGACTTTGATTGTAGAAGGTCGATTTAGGACGTTGTCGAAGTGTTCGGCCCAATATCTTCTTTTTTTCTATGATATGAGTGTAACCGTCTGCGCTGAAAAGGGAGTATGATCCAGAGGACAGGGGGTCATTCTTTTAATGCATTGAAAAAGTTTTTGTGGTTCTTCTTGTCTGCATAAACCTGGATCTCGGCGGTTTGAATAAATAACAAAAATGACTTACGCAATGAATTGGATTAAAGTGAGAAAGAATTGCGCAATTCATCGATCTCACTCTTTTGCCCGAGACCATCTTGATCCAGTAGCAGGACAGAGTCGAGACGGCTGGAGATGGATACGGGGGCAGTCAAAGGGCATGATGTTCTTCGTGTTTCGTGATGCTCTTAGTTTTCTTGAGAGTCTAGTGGTCTGCTGATTCCAGTCTTCACGTACATAGGTAGACATACCTAGACCACTGCGCACGCAACAGTTTCTATCTTCGTTCCAAATCCTGGAAACTAACCAGGTAAGTTATAGTGCCAACGATCCGCTTTTGCCCCTTCATCAATTAGAGGAGGCATGCTGCTGGACTTTGGAAAAGAGCCAGCAATGCAGGTCAATCTTTTCTCAGTTTTTCATGGAGAGCTCACGGACCATGAAAAAACCCACTGAAAGTTTCGCTCCAATTACTTCAAACCACCCATCCACTCACCTACCAACCCATCCACCCACCTACTAACCCACTTCTGCCTACACACTCATCCACTCAACAGATCTCACCACAGAGGTCATCCCCTTCATCACCAACAAGGAGCATTTCAACAAAGTGGTAGAAGCTGGCTCCTCCTTTAGCATCCATTGTAGCAGTCAGGAAACTGTCTGTTGGTACTACCCTCGAAACCGTTATGTACGTGTTTATGTGTGTTTATATGTGTGTTTGCGTATGTAGTTGTACCAGTGTTTGTGTGTGTGTGTGTGTGTGTGTGTGTGTGTGTGTGTGTGTGTGTGTGTGTGTGTGTGTGTGTGTGTGTGTGTGTGTGTGTGTGTGTGTGTGTATGTGTGTATTCTTCCCATCCACTCACACCCACTTACCTAGCAACTTACTCTCCCTATCCACCCACCCATTCATCCTCCCACCCCTTATCTACCCATCCATTCAGCCACCCACCCATCCATCCACCCACCCCTTGATCTACCCATCCATCCAGCCACCCACCCACCCATCCACCCACTTACCTATCTACCCGTTCACCATCCTCCATCCCAACATCTTCTCATTCAATAAATCTTTTTTCAAATCTAGTTTTTTATCCTTTTTCTACAAACAACTTTCATCACATCAATCCCAACAGACAGACAATGTGAACAAACAGAAAACACAAGAAAAAAGTTTAAAGTCAATAATGAACAGCACAGCAACCTTCAGTGACGTGAATAAATACCAGACTGGGTGGTACTCTTGCAGGAGTTGTGACGCAGAACCTCCTGACGAGCATGAGTGGGAGAGGGAGGAAACTGAGGGGGATGTGTATGTGTACATTGATGGTGGGTGGGGGAAAGTGAGAGTGGGAAAGGAAGGGGGTAAGAATAGTGAAGGCAAAGGATAAAATAAGAAAAGAGAGTTGAGAGTTAAGAAGGGGTGAGAAATGAGTTTTTTGAATTACATCAGTGTTTACAATTCTAAAAATAGCGAACGGCGTGTTTGTATTTATGCATTTTAAGCTATACTATGAAAATTATGAACAATGAAAAGAACATTGTAGTTTGAAAAATTCAACTTAAAATTTTATTTTTATTATTTATACATATAATATAATTTTTTAAATAGTGTTTTAATATAAGTTTAGTTATGTAAATCTAATAAAAGTAAAAGATTGCTTCATGAAAATGTAAACTTATCACACCAGATGGCAAAAATCTGTTCATTCCCGATATTCGGTATACACATTTTAACCTCCGAAATGGGAGAACTGTCATTCCGTGTGCTGTCACCAACCCAGCCGCTAATGTCACCCTGCTGAGTGATCTTTCTGGAGAGGTGAGAGGAGGTTTATGAGTCGACGCTTAGGTGGGGTTGGGTTGATTGGATGAGTTAAGATGAGTGGTTGGAGGAATAGATGATAGGGATTAGCGAGTTGCTGAATGCATGAATGTTAGAGTGGTTGGACGGGTGAATGGTTATGTGTAGGATGGAGTGGTTGGATGGGTAGTTAGTAAAGTGGGGGCTGGATGAATGTTGGGATGGAAGGGGAATGGGTTCATGAAATTAGTTCACATTTTGACAAAATTCATCATAAAGGTATTTATATTCACATATAAAAACGCAAAAACAATAAAAATTCCAGCCCTAACAACCACAAAAACAAAATCAATACAACAATAATCTCAACAACACTACACAAAAAATAGTATAGGGAACTAGATGAAAAACTAGATGAAAGTGTGGTAGGAGTGACCTACTACCCGAGACTAGGCTTTGTGACTTCCGCTGCCGATGAAGAGTTGTACCTGGGAAGAGCGGTCTGGTGCAGGGCAGAGCTCGGTGAAAGGACAGACTATACAATTTCTTCCCCGCGGAGAGGTGGGTATTTTGAATGGGAAGGGATGGCGTTTTCGTGTGGTTAAGAATGTGGTAATACTATTAATAAAAGATAGGTTGAAATATTCTTAATAAAGTTTATCAATTACATAATAAAAAGAGCTGTGCTTAAATCTTAATTAACTTTCAATTAACGCGCTAATCACTAAACGATGTTTAAAATGTTAACGCAGTTATAAATTGTAACGCAGTATACAAAATTTATCAAAATAAAAATGTTTTTGCTGTGTTGGCTACACTGTCAGCTAGTGAACACAAACAAAAGTTTAACCCCTTTAACGCCACTAGCGTTTTCACAGTATCAATTTCATATTTTTTTGCTCTTTTAAACTCAATTTTTTTGACGTATTTTTTATTTACAATAAATTCTAATCTTTATTTCATAAATCAGTTTTTTTTCTTTTATGAAACAATTTATTTATTTATTACCTATTCATATTTAACATTTCTCAAAACAATTTTTACTCGATTAGATAATTTTTTAATTTTTCGTTTGACTTTAGTATATTTATACATATTTAGTTGTTATTCCAAGGTGAAAAGATAGTTTATATTTCAATTTCAAATTATTTTCAATAAAATAATTTTAACACGTTTTCAATGCATTTGAAAACCAATGTTGCGTTTTCTCAGCCTTGGCGTAACATGATATCATGATACATAATACAACATCCATTTAGAAGATATTTGAATTGATATTTGAATATTTGTTTATTATGAAATTAATAAAACTAATATTCAAATTTTGTTGATTTTTTCTATTTGTTGAAAAATCCCAAACCGCAAATGTTTCAAATTTCAAAAAACCATAGCTTTTTTTGAAAAAAATATAGTTTTTTCATATCTCATAGATTTATTATAAATCTAAAACAAAGATAGGAGTCGTCGTTGATGTCGTCCTTGCAACGGCATTACAGTTTATGAATGTGCTGTTGTAATTCACGTGACATTTTTGGCTTTTTAATAGTTAAAATAATAATTAATACCATCATAATTAATAAATGAATTAACATTTTGAATTATTTTTAATTAATATTTATATCTGTTTCAATAAAAGTGGTTTAAATAAAAAAAATTATGATTTTTACTGCATAGAATTAGATCACAATTCCCGCGCTGGTTGCGTTTTCACAACATTTCGTCCCACTAAAACTTATGAAAAAATTGTTTCGATTTTTTCTTGAGTTATTATTATAACCATATTATGCCAGTCTAAACGTAAAATTCATGAATAAAATGGGAAAATAGCATTTAATCAACAACTTGGACTTTCTTGTTGATTTGCACAGAACTTATAGGCGGTGAAAAATACGTTAAATGTTAAATATTTTAAACTGCAATTTGTCAGCTGACACAAGAAATATTTACTTCAGAAGATGATCCATTTATGTCACTCGTTTCAAAGAAAAAGAATTTCTCAGAACTGGTGCAGAGAAAGATTAATCCGAATAGGCAATGTTTAAGAATTATCACATCATTAGACCCCTAATTTCTTAGTGTAATTTTTTTTTAAATAAAAGAAACTATTCGAAAAAAAGAAAATCTCAAAAACTATACAGCCTTCACCAAACGAAAACCTACAAACATATGTGTAACATTTACATTTTTGGATTATTAATTTTTATCCTTTCAAATGTGGAT
>OX030969.1:2408586-2473586 GCA_943735955.1 Piscicola geometra | reverse complement strand
TACTCACACTCCCAAAGATCCAGTTCGCATTTGTCAGAACGAGATAATTCCTTCCGATAGTGTCAGAAACCTAGGAGTTTATCTCGACAAAGACCTCACCATGACGACACACATCAACAAGATGACTCAAACCTGCTTTGCTTCTTTACGCCAAATACGATCCATAAGATGGTTATTGACCAAGGACTCACTGAGAACATTGGCTTCTGCTTTGGTTCTTAGTCGAATTGACTATGGCAATATCATTCTTACTGGGTTGCCAATGACGCAGCTGCAGAAAATTCAGTCTATAATCAACACCACAGCTAGGCTCATAACAGGTGCTAGAAAGTATGATCACATCAGCCCTGTTCTCAAGGAGCTTCACTGGCTTCGTGTTGAAAATAGAATTGAATACAAAAACATCTTGTTAATGCACAAGTGTCTGACTAATGAGTGCCCAGATTATTTGTCGAGTAGCATTGTCATGAGAACAAGTCTTCCCCAGAGGGAAAGACTCAGATCTGCTAGGTCAAGAGATGTAGTTCCACAGAGCTACAAACTCAAATATGCAGGTGCAAGAAGCTTTTTTGTTCCAGCGCCGACTCTTTGGAATAGTCTTCCCAATAGACTCAAATCCCCGAGCTCGACCGCGACATTCAGCCGTTCCCTGAAAACGTACTTGTTCGACCGATAACAATAACTTATAAATTTACTGCTCACTTTTCATTAATCAATTTCTTGCTTCCCAATTTCATTCTTTTTTATATTTTTACAAATGGTCAATAATAATTGTAAAATAAATAATAATATTAATAATAATAATAATATAATATAGATATTTACTTTTTTTTCTTAAATTTATTGTCATTATCATTTCAGTTTCAATCTTTAAAAAAAATTAAATATATATGTATATATGTGTGTGTATATATACGGATATATGTGTTTATATGTATGTGTATATGTATATATATATATATATATATATATATATATATATATATATATATATATATATATATATATATATATATATATATATATATATATGTATATATATATATATATATATATATATATATATATATATATATATATATATATATATAAATGATTTTACTGTTAAATTTCAATACCTTACTTCTCCTATACTTTCCATTTATTCATCTATCATTAATATTATTATCAAATTTTCCATAACCAAGTGGTTTTGAAGCCCGTCCGGGTTTACGCCACGTTAATAATATTCGCTGTTGTATTGTATTGTATTGTAAAAAATATTTTTGTCGCCCACACTACACTGGGTTTAGACAGTGGCATGAATAAAGTTCTACAATTGCTTGAAACGGATATAAAAATATATCAGGTTTTACAAAGTTTAGTGGGGGAAATAAACGTTTATAGAAAAAATTCTAGTTTAGTTGGACATGCACTTGACATGTGTCTTCAGCTGGTGGCTCTTCTCTATCTAATATTAATAATAATAATAATATAATATAGATATCTAATTTTTTTAAATATTTATTGTTATTATCATTTCAGTTTCAATCTTTGAAAAAAAATGTTTTGTCTATTTAAAAAAAAATATATATAAATATGTATGTATATATATATATATATATATATATATATATATATATATATATATATATATATATATATATATATATATATATATATATATATATATATATATATATATATATATATATATATATATATATATATATATATATATATATATATATATATATATATATATATATATATATATATATATATATATATATATATATATATATATATATATATGTGTATATGTATGTATATATATATATATGATTTTATTGTTAAATTTCAATACCCTACTTTTTCTATACTTTCCATTTATTCATCTATCATTAATATTATTATCAAATTTTCCATAACCAAGTGGTCTTGAAGCCCGTCCGGGTTTACGCCACGTTAAAAATACTCGTCGTTGTATTGTATTGTATTGTAATTAAATTATCACTTATTTTAATCGTAAATTTGTTAATATATTTCAAATTTGTTATTACTCAATAATTTACGTACTTAATTCTTATAATAATTCAATTGACTGTTAATTTTTACAACTCATTTGTTGTTAATATACAGTTCTATTTTACTGTTTCATTTTATGATCAATTAATTTTTTTCGATATAAAAAAATAGTGTTTAAAGTTGTAAATTAATATATTTTTAAAACTTAAATGAAAATAAAAACTTTAATTATTTTCAAAACGAAAACGAAAATAAAAACTTTAATTATTTTCGAAAAGAAAACGAAAATAAAAACTATAATTAATTCCAAAACGAAACTGAAATAAAAACTATAATTATTTTATGAAACGAAAATAACACTGGCAGGCACGTAACTGAAGTGCTCTCACTACGTCGTAATTCAATATAGAAATAAAAAATAATTATAATAGTAATGTCATAAAAAGGAAAGCAAAGAGTAGCATAGAGTAAATTATTATTTGTGATAATCTAAGTTAAAATAATGAGTTTTCAGTTTGGCTTTGAAAGTTGAAAATTGGATGTTGTTGCGAAGTCAGTTTTTTAAAAGCCGGTTATGCTGCTTCAGTTGTTGCGATTCTTAACAGTGAGAAATTCTGATTAGTCCTATTCTTCTCCAATTCGGAAATATAATTATCTTTGAAATGATTGACATAAGCTGGATCAATTTTTGAAGTGCATAATTCTTGTGTGAAATGGAAAAGTGCATGTAACACTATTGAACACGTTGCATTCTTTTCACCGCCTAGAAGTTCTGTTGTGAATCTATAAGGAATTAAAAAAAAAATGAAAAAATGCTACGAGTGAAACCTTTTCAAAGAAATGTATTCAATCATCTCTGTAGCAAAAAACAATTAAAAAAAGTTTTACAAATACCGATAAATTTGGTTAACAGAGTTGAATTTCGAAACGGCAAAATTAAACTTAATTTATTTATTAACGCGTTAATTGAAAGTTAATCAATATTGAACCCCAGCTTTATTTGTTAATGAAGCTTTTCTTTTAAAATCTTTTGTTCTTATGCCAAAACAAGGCCCGACGCAAGGGAGAGGGGTGGGATCGGGTAGGAGAGAAAGGCGTGATGGAGCGTCCATTAGACCTGGAATTGACCCTGAAGAAGGGCCCATTATGTTAAAATCGCTGAATCCTGTCGTGTTGCCGAGAATGACGTGGTTCAACTTTTAACAGAAGTAAATAAATTGTCCAAAGACTCAACATTTTCCAAAGCCGATACCTGAAAAAGTGCCAATACCGACCCCGATACTATCGGTGCATCTCTTATATTTGAAAACATAGATTTCTCCACTCAACCCATCCTTCACCAATCCACCTTGTCATCTCACACAAAAATAATACAAAGTTCACTAAATACAGAAGCACAAGACCTGAATGAGGACTACTTTTTAAAGGAAAAAACGAGCGACCACTCAGAGGACAAAAGTGCTTACATGTATGTATGTATGTATGTATGTATGTATGTATGTATGTATGTATGTATGTATGTATGTATGTATGTATGTATGTATGTATGTATGTATGTATGTATGTATGTATGTATGTATGTATGTATGTATGTATGTATGTATGTATGTATGTATGTATGTATGTATGTATGTATGTATGTATGTATGTATGTATGTATGTATGTATGTATGTATGTATGTATGTATGTATGTATGTATGTATGTATGTATGTATGTATGTATGTATGTATGTATGTATGTATGTATGTATGTATGTATGTATGTATGTATGTATGTATGTATGTATGTATGTATGTATGTATGTATGTATGTATGTATGTATGTATGTATGTATGTATGTATGTATGTATGTATGTATGTATGTATGTATGTATGTATGTATGTATGTATGTATGTATGTATGTATGTATGTATGTATGTATGTATGTATGTATGTATGTATGTATGTATGTATGTATGTATGTATGTATGTATGTATGTATGTATGTATGTATGTATGTATGTATGTATGTATGTATGTATGTATGAATGTATTCGACCCGATTGCCCGTTCATTGTTTGAGATGTTTGTGTTTTTGTGTGTGTTTGTTTATGTTTAAAATATTTTCTATTAAAACCTGTAACTATTAATACTTTAATTCCATTCATCTCAACATCAACGCCCCAGGACCACGGTGTTTTTGGTGTTAATATTCATCATGGCGGGGGTGGTAGCTGTGCTGTTGGGTGCTTTCTTTTACCATCGGAAAAAGTCAAAGTCGAGAGAATTAGAGGTTGGAAGAGGATGGAAAGGTTTAATTGGGTTTTGGATTTAGGGCTAATTACGAGAAAAAAGACTGAGCAAGTAAATAAAGGGATAACAAATTAGTAAAAGAAAAGTTTAGAAGTTTAAATTTGGCGAGCGGGTTGGCTTAGATGGTAAGTCGTTAGACCTGCAACTTAAAGGTCGCCAGTTCGAATCCCTGTACAGCCAACCGTGAGCTATCATATACCTAGTGTATATGATGCGGTGTTTCACGACTTATGTCGTGTGAGTGGCGCTTCAGTTGCGTGCCCGGGCGCTATATAAACTGACATTTACTTTTCGACTTTTATTTTATTTCCACTATTCCAACTACCACCTTCACTGTTACAACCCCAACTATTACTTCCAAAATGTAATCACCAACTATCATCTTTGAGCATAAAAACTCCCAGCCATGACACCACTCCTCTAACAGGCTCTTAAATGGCCATTCGAGTTGTACTTGAGTCCTAAGAAGGATCACAACTTTGACCCTGACCGGCCAGTTGACCAACAAACCGAGTGTCTGGTCTACGATCCTGCCTGGGAAGTTCCCAAGAAGAGTCTCAAACTGGGTGGGTGATAGGGAGAGAAGGGGGGAAAAGAAGAGAAGAGTTGAACGATAAAAAGAGGAATAAGGGAGGGAAGGAGTGGAAGAAGGAAAAGGAAAGGGGAGGTGGTAGAATAAATGAAGAAGTAAGAAGGGTAGAAAAAGAGAGAAAAGGAAAAAGGTAGAAAATGTTAATTGACAAAAAATGAATGAAATAAAGGTTTCCGAAAAAAAATAAAAACTAGATAATGGTTGAAAAGTGGGATTTATATGATGAGGGAGAAAAGAAACTAATGGAGTTCAATTTGGAAAAGTAGTGAAATGTAATGGAGAATGGGTGAATTGAAACTTTTATAAAACAAAGAAGTTTTCTAATAATTATTTCAACTTTAAACCTTATAAGTTTTGAAGCTCGTATGGGTTCATGCCACTTTAAGAATATTCGTTGTTGTATTTTATCGTATTGTAAAAACAACCCCTACAGAGTCCATGCTGGGACAAGGAGCATTTGGGAGGGTGATGAAGGGCAGGGTGGTGGGTCTGAGAGATGATGAAGTGGAAACAAAAGTTGCTGTGAAGATGGCTAAAGGTGAGGGGTTCGAAACATAAAGGTTTGGGAAAAAAGGGTGGCTTGTGATAATAACGGTTGGAGACCTGGAGTGGCATAAATCAGGAATATTTGATTTGAAGAGTTTATTTATGAAGATTTGAGCAAGTTTTTTTTTTACATTTGATTTTTAGAGATCAAATTTAGAAGTTTATATGGAGATTGTTAAATGAAAACAATAGTCCCATGATGAAACTCAAATAAAAATAAATTTCCTTAAACGTCACTACTAAAAACAAGATTATTTAATCCACTAGTGTTTAATCAACTAACACTTTGCCACCCCATTAAACATTTTATTCTTTCATCTTGATCGCTCTATCTTTTAATCATCCTTCCTTTATCTCTGTTTTTATCTTTATCTTTCAAATTTTTTTTGTAGCGTTTTTTCACTTTTTAAAAAATCAAGTTTCAACTTCTACTCTTCTTTTCTCATTCACAACATTTAAAACTATTTTTAGCTTCTTCTTCAACATTTTCACACATTATCCACTCTCTCAGTGATTTTGTCAGACCATTTTTGACGTTGTTTTATCCCTCCAATTATTTTAACTTATCTAATTTTAAATTTTTTTTCCCGCCTCACAGACATCACGAACAAGGAGCAAGTGCAGGCTCTCCTCTCGGAGCTGAAGATCATGATCCACATCGGATCCCACCTCAACATCGTCAACCTCATTGGAGCCGTCACCACCCACGTTGATAAGGGTCGCTATCTTTTTAAGAACGTTTTTTTAATCTCGACCACTATCAGCACCACTTCAACAATTAAACATTATTGCACAAAACTCTATTTCAACTCCTATCTCCATAAGCTCTTTTCTATTTCACCGTAACCACGTTTTACAAATCCACAATCACCATCACTTTTTTCATCTTTTCCGCATAACTAACTCATTTTCTATTCCATTATAATAAACCTATATTCTTCTCCAACTTTCCTTCCAGCTTAACCCTCTGTACTTTTTCAGGCATCTTCTACGTCATTGTGGAGTATTGTTCGAAAGGCTGCCTCAGAAACTACCTTATGGCGAATAAGAAAAGCTTTGTGTCTGTGTCGCTGGGGGGTGAAGAGAAGGATGAGAAGGAAATAATCAGTAAGTGGGGGAAAAGGTGGGAGATTAGAATGATGAATGGGTAGAAATAGGTAGATGGTTGGGACTAGAATTCGGACCAGGTACCTGATTTGACCGGGAATAGGTTTTCGGGAAGGAACGGGAATCAAAATTAAAATCGAAAACGAAAAAAATAGGAGGAAAAGTTATTGAAATTAAAAAAATTACTCGCATAAAAATAAAATTTAAATAAATTAAAAACGTATAATTATAAAAAAATAGACTTTTCGTTGTAATGGTTTGTCCTTTTTAAAAAATTCCGTCTGTAGAGTTTTTTATCGTCTTCAATTTTCATTATCGCGAACTTGAATCCTAATATTTTCTAAGGTCTCATCGTTGTCGTTGACTTCCCCATCCCTATCGTTATTATTCACTGGAGTCTCCAACACTAGCTGTTGGAAAAATGAAAAAAATGAATTTTGAAAAAGATATGAAAAACGATTCTGCAAAGCGTTTCCACAATAGCACTGAATCTTGGTGAAATTTCGAATAAAAAATCTTCGTGTTATGGATGGGTGTCATACTGCTTTGTGAAGTCCAAAGCAGCAAAGTATTAATTCAAGATTTAAACGTTTTTGGTTCTTCTAGCATGGTATAACCTAGAACTTCATTCACTGGCAGTTTATAGGTGAAAACACGAAGGTCAAAGTACTTTATCTTTCACTGAAAAATCTATTTTTTTAAAGTCAGTATGTGCAAAACCATTAGTTTGTTTTGTGCTCAAGACATGAGAGCCTTTGAAAAAGTGAGTTCCAAAACCTTTTAAATACAAATTTTCGAAATTAAGTTTTTTTTCCTGTTTTTTTTATGGTCTGTATTACTCACAGCCTGACAGACGCAGGCCATGTTACAATGGTTCTAGGAACCATGTTTCATATGCGCCAGAGGCGCTACTCCGCACAACGACACAATGCATACGTCGCAAACACCGCAACATATACACTAGATATATGATAGTTTACGGTTGCTTGTAAAGAATTCGAACAGACAACCTTTGAGTTGCAAGTCCGTCGTCTACCGTCTAAGCCATCCCCGATCCCCAAAATTAATGCCTTTGTGCTTTGGATTCTAGGGAACCTCATCCTTGAAGACCCCATCAGGAGCTTTTTTAATTTTTTTTAATTTGAATATATATTACATTGTAGACAAATATGTTAAATATATGAATGTTTGTTTCAAAACCTGTTAGGAACAACTTGTACCTAGAATTACGACCTAAGAATTTGGTGCTTGATGAAGACTGAGATTTTAAAGTTTAACTGAGATTATTTCATATGTTTCCGCAAAGTAAAAACCAAATTAAGGATTACTGGCATTAATTTATTTGTAGGAGTATTTTCATGTCTGTAGGAGTTTACGTTATTTGTAATTAACAGGTTTTGGAACTCACCTCTCCATTTGTTCCTGTTGAAGGTAAAAGGTTTATTGAAGTGGCTTGAAAGCTCATTGATTTTAGACAATTAAATGACCGTGGTTTAAAAGCTAAAATTGTGCTTACTTGTGAAAAGGCAGTAAGAATGTATGAGGAAAAAAATTAGAATTTCGGAACTGGGTCGAAACTTAGTTGAACAGTTTCGGACCGGGAATTGAATTGTGAGAATGAGACAAAAATCAAAATTTCGCGACCGGTATGGGACCGGAAATAAAAAATGTTTCCGGTGACCTCTAGTTGGGACAAAGGAGAGGGGAGGGCGAGGTGGATTAAGAAGGGGTGAATAAAAAGAGTTAAAGAAGAGTGAGTGGAAAAAAGTTAGTAATTTCAGTAGCAATTTGTGAAGAAACTTTGAGAGAATCATATTCATTCGACCACCACAAGCCTCATCATTCCAACTACACAAAAACCACCATTCCAACCACCACAACCTTTTCTCCTCCAACTACACAACCACCACAGGTGAGTTAACGACAGACAGCAGTAGCAACAAGGTGCCTCCAACATCACAGTACGTCACACCCCAAAATCAAAGCAGTACCGCCATTAGCACCACCACCAACAAGGACACTATGGACTTAGTTACCATATCTTCTGACTCTGGATATGTCAAGGAATCAAGCAAGAAATATTACAACCAGAGTCATTTCTTTGCATAAAATTGTAATATTGTTCTAAAAATATGAAATAATGAAAACAAAATAATAATAAATACTAATTTAAAAAAAATAAAATGTATTTTTCACACCAACAGACATACAAGAAGACCCACAGAGAATAAGAGAAGCACAGAGAGATACAGAAACAAGCAGCCAAACGGTCAGCACTAAGGACCTTGTATGCTTTGCCTACCAAATAGCTAGAGGAATGGAACACCTATCTTCAGTGAAGGTAGTGTGAATGTTTAATTTGGTTCAATGTTGATGAGGGAAGTCTGACCTATATAAGTTTGAATGAATATGCATTAATGGGAGAATTTTTGAACTTTGAATTGTGGAAATGTGTTTGCTTCAGGTTTTTATGTTTATTTATTTGCTGTGTTAGTTGGAAGGATTGTGCTTCATTCTATTGTATAGTTACTTGAAAAAATGTATTGTATTATTACCACCTATTCAAATTTTAACAAATTCTTCTTTTTAAAAATATAATATGAACTTAACTTTAATAAATAATTTTTTCTATTTTTAATCAAAGCGTTTCATGCTTTAAAAGACTTGATTTTAAAACGGTATTTTCTAAATTAATTAAATGAACATAGATTAAAAATAATTTCAAAATGGAAATAATATTATAAATTATAAAATAATTGTAACAAATTATAAAATAACTGTAACAAATTTTAAAATAATTGTAAAAATTATAAAAGAATTGTAAAAATTATAAAAGAATTGTAACAAATTATAAAAGAATTGTAAAAATTATAAAAGAATTGTAAAAATTATAAAAGAATTGTAACCAATTATAAAAGAATTGTAACAAATTATAAAAGAATTGTAACAAATTATAAAAGAATTGTAACAAATTATAAAAGAATTGTAACAAATTATAAAATAATTGTAACAAATTATAAAATAATTGTAACAAATTATAAAAGAATTGTAACAAATTATGAAATAATTGTAACAAATTATAAAATACAAAATAAATTCTGAAATAAAAATAAAATCTGAAATACAAAATAAATTCTGAAATACAAAATAAATTCTGAAATACAAAATAAATTCCGAAATACAAAATAAATTCCGAAATACAAAATAAATTCTGAAATAAAAAATAAATTCTGAAAAACAAATAAATTCTGAAATACAAAATAAATTCTGAAATACAAGATAAATTCTGAAATACAAAATAAATTCTAAAAAACAAACAAAGTATGAACGACAAAAAAATTGGAAATACAGAATAAAATTTCAAATAAATTATAATATACAAATAAAATGATGAAATAAAAAAAATGATGAAACAAACAAAAATGATGGGAAAAAATTATAAAAAAGTAGCCAGAAAAATGCGCAAACAGAAAAGAGCGCACACAGAAAAATGCGAACGTAGATAGATGCGCGCACAGAAAAATGCGCAAAGAGAAATGTGCTCAAAGAGAATAATACGTAAAAATGCGATGTAAAACGAGCACACAACAAAATGCGGAAAAAAAGTGCTCAATCAAAAAAGTGCGCACACAGTAAAATGCGCAAAAAAATTCCACTGTAGAATCAATCTAAATAAATAATAATAATACATCAATTTGGAGAAAATTTGCTTATATAAAAACTCATATTCATATAATCACCAAAAACGACCGTAACGAACTTTTGAAACTGACTTACTACAAGAAAACTGTAACGAGCTTGATAAAAATGTATCAGAAGATTGTTCTATGAATAAACTTTTAAGATATAAAAAAATTTAAGAGAAATGTGTTATATCTTTTATTTTATATTTTTTTTAATTTTAAAAAATTCACTTAAAAACGACCGTTATTTTCTTGGAACCACCCTTTCGACCTATTTCTTTTATCTAACTCAGATTATAACATTATGGGTAAAAAACTTCAATATTTATGATTTCAAATTTTTTTTTAAATGTTACTTTTTATACACACAAAAAATCTATTGAGATTTCACAGACACACACACAAAATAACTTTGAAAAAATGATTTTAAAAAAATATTTTAAAGTTTAAAAAAATGAATAGTCCATAAGAATGTTTAAAAAAAGTGTTTTTGTTTTATTCATCTTGAGTTAAAATTTGGTTGAAGGTTATTTTGGTTGAAAGGTGAATTGGTTAGAAGATGAATTGACTGCATTCTATTAACCATTTTTACTACCAACCAAGTCAATACTACCACAGCAACTTTCACCATTACACAACTGATACAACAATCCTCCTCACTACAGCTCATCCACAGAGACCTGGCAGCTCGTAACATCCTACTAACCGACGATAATGTGGTCAAAATATGTGACTTTGGTTTGTCTAAAGACTTACTCAAGTATGAGGAATATACTAAGAAGTCAGATGTGAGTTTGTTTGTTTGAGTGTACGTTTTTTGTTCATTTAAAATGAATAAATTAATTTAATAATTATCATTATGCTAGTGATGCTGATAGTAATAAGGATGAAAACAATGAGGACTAATATGATGATAGGTATGTTGATGATGATACAGGCTCCAGTACCAATAAAGTGGATGGCTCTGGAGTCACTGACCCACAGAGTCTACACCAGCAAGAGTGACGTGTACGTTGGCTGAATTATCTCTTAAATAATAATAATAATAATAATGAGTAATAAGAAAATGATAATAATAATTTAAAAAATCAAATATCAATACCGTTATTATAGTGATAACTACTAGTAATCAAGCACATCTTTGTTTTCAGAGTTATTAAAAATAATTAGAAATAAATTATTCTCCGCACCACGGAAATAAAGCCTTCTGGCATTTTATCTGCGTTCGCTCGAGGATGATGAAGATGAAAAAAAAAATTTCTCAAACTTTTCGTGGTTGAGATATTGTAGCCTTCAAGTTCAATCTAGCCATAATCCTCCACACTCATTTTATTACTTACGACCCTTTTTCACAAAACACTTTTTCTCATACCACCGTTGTCTACAAGCAAATTTAATTCATTTTCAGTAAAAAATATTTTTTTTTAATTAATCAAAAATATTTATTCTATAAATAAATAAAAAGACAAAATGATGTTCAACCATTATCAATATTTATCCTAACTAGAGGCATCTGTAGTTTATTAACATGTGTCTAATGTTTCAAGCTAAGCTATGCTGTCACCATCAGACAGCATCTTTCCACGCTGCCAATAGTCTCCCTATAAGGGTCATTGCACACAGCTCTGCTTTATCAGCTAGCATGAACCACTTGATTGAATGCCGTAACATCTGCTCAAAATCACAGTATGTTTGTCTTTTCATTCATGGACTGTCTTTGAATTGATAATTTTAATTTGAAAAATAACACTAAATGAGTAAATAAAAATATATTTTTCAAATTTCAGTAGGATGGTTTTTAAAATTTATTTTTTTATACGGGTCTCTTTCCATTTCAGTTTCCAGACGATTTCAAAAGTTTTACTTACATTTATTTAACTAATAATGAAGAAATTCCGTTAAATTATTTTATATAGACATAAATTTCAGAAAAATCAATTCAGTTCTAATTGGTGAATACAATTTTCAAATACCCTATCTCTATTTTTAGTTATGGTATATAGAATAAGATTAAGTTGGATTTTCAGATATTGCCACTTTTTTTAAGGCTAATAAAAAGCGAAAGAAACTTGAATCACTTATAACCCGTTTTAAATTCACAGAAAAATGTATTCCTTTATTATATAGAAGCCAGAAGCTCGATAGGCATCAATGGCGTAATGTTAATGGTATTCCAAGCATGAGACCCGCATGAATGGCAAACTAAAACTTTGAAATGTCAAACACGTCTTATATTTATTGACGGTTTCATATATTACTTCAACATTACTTCAACATAAAAATTTATCATTAATCAGATTAATAAAATTTTAACTAGTATAATATTAGAAAATAATAATTTTAACTAAATAGTTTAATGAAATACTAAATGTGACAGTTGGTCTTTTGGAGTGTTGCTATGGGAAATGTTCACGTTTGGTGAGTCAAGTGTTGATAATGATGGTTATGTTGGTGGCAATGTTACTGATTATAATGATTGTGGTGGTGATGATGATTTTTATAATGGTGTTGATTTTGGTGGTGGGTGTGAAAACGGATATGATTATGTTGATGACGATGATGAATGGGAATGATGTATGAATTGAATAGGATGACAAGTACCGTGAAACACCGCGTATAACGCGCATTTGTTTCTTTTTGATTTAACAATGACTAATTAGCTTTGAAACGTCCACTCTATTACTATTAAAAGTATCAATTCGTTTGATTGGAAATCTTACAGGAATAAAACTAAAAAATAACAAAGTGGTGTTTCACGGTAAACAGTAATTTATAAAAATATAAAAGTTTCAAAAAAGTCATATGATTCAAAAATACTTTTACATTTTTAAACGAATTTATTAAATATTTAAACACAATAAAATAAAACAAATACCAGTGTGATCGAAGGACATGAATCAAAACTATCATTCAAACTATCATATCAACTATTCAAACCAAACGCCTCACCAATGCAGGAGGCAACCCTTACGCTGGCATGGAGATGAATGACAAGTTTGTGGGAAAGTTGAAGAATGGATTGAGGCTCGAAAAGCCCTCTGCGTGTCCCCTCAAAGTGTGCGTGAGATGGTGTGGGGAAGAAGTTTGGTGGGTGGGATAGTGTGGTGGATGGGATAGTGTGGTGGAATACGGTTGTGGGATAATGTAGAAGGTAGGATAATGTGGTGGAAGACGGTTGTGGGATAGTGTGGTGGGTTGAATAGTGTAGTAGGTGGGATACTGTAGGGAAACACATTTGGTTGGACACGGTGGTTGAGAAGTCGTTTCCTAAGTAAGTGGTGAGTGGGAGGCTGAAGGAAGTTGTGTGACATCTCGCTAGAGGCTGGAGCAATGGAACGACAATGACGGCACACACACACACAGGTTCAAAGTGATGACGTCGTGTTGGAGGGCGAGTCCTGAAGAGAGACCAACCTTTGATGCGTTGGTCACCTCCCTTGGTGACATGCTCGAGACGTCTGTGCAGCAGGTGATGATGATGATGAAAATAATAATAACTATTATTATTAGAGTGGCGTATAACCCGAAAGTATAATTTTCATTTGCGCCTTGACGATGATAAAGAAGATGATGATGGGGATGATGATGATAATGATGATGATGGTTATCTCCACCAGGCCTACTTTGACATGGATTCTCTTCTTCAGTCAGACCCTGTCTACCTCAAACCACGTAATGCCTACCTCACTATGAAGAGCACTGAAGAGACGCCATTGTGAGTAAACAAATGAAACTAAAGGCAAAATAAGAAGTTAAACATATTTCATTGGTTTAACATATAAATTGGTTATATTTAATTATTTTTAGATAGATTTTGAAGGGTAGAAATGTGGTATTAAGTTGTAAAAATATTACTTATACTCAAGATTGATGAACTGAATTCATTAAATATTTAAATGATTATCTGTGAATATGAATGTTATTATTTATAACTATTAGATACCGAATTGAAAGAGGATAAAATATTCAGTACAGCTCCAATAATTATGAATAGTTATGACTATTAATATTGTTATAATAATTTTTCAGAATAGGTAATGAAAAAAGAAAACATAACTATCTGTCTAAGAAGGAGGTAGTGTATGGTGTTTGTGATGAAACACAGTTAGATCCAGAAGTGGTTAACAGTTCTCAAGCATAGAAATTAGTATTCAGTTTGTCATGCTACATGCATGAATAAGTTATTATATATTTCATATGAACACATTGATTATATGTATTTTTCATTAAATAGTTAAGCACTCTAAAAAAATTGAATGTTTCTCACTAGAAGAATTTTTCTTGCTTTCACTTATAATTATTGACACTTCATAACTTTCATGCTTATGTATTGATTTTGATGAAATTAATTTACTGGCTATTTAAACTTTTTTCAACAATATTTCTGAATGAAATTCCATGAAAATGTTAGAAATTTATAAAAATCTGCTAATTAAGCATTTTTATATAAAAAGAATTTGGTTATAACTTCATAGACCAGATTTCAATTATTTTATTTTATATGCTCGTTTTGAAACATCAAAACCATTTATACAGACCAACCTTTTTAACCACTCCATATAACTGGAATTTTGTTTCTCACGACAAAACTTTTCTACAAAATAACTTTTTTTCTTCTACATAGACACTAGAGGTTGAATCGGAGTCATTTTTCATTCCCCGTCCCGAAATTGTTTTTCCGTTTTGTACCGTGCCCGCTGATCCTGTTTGATTCCTGCAAAACTGAACGTTGTTAATGTAAAAATAATTTCATTTTACTTTATAATACCAATAACTTTCCCTTTCGTTATTTTAAAGTTGACTGTTGATTCCCATTCCCGTTCGTTCCCGTTTCCAACTTTTCCCGTTCCCAATTTTACTTTTGTTTTTCGTTTACATGGGAGTCCGGTGGATCTTCTGTTCAATCGGTTTGACCTCTAATGCACACACTGTATACACAGTGTTTTACAAATACCTTTCAGAATGTGTTCTTATTTTTGCGCTTCTACAATGCTTTGTTATGTTGATTATTGCAAAAACACAGAACTGTCTGATTCTTTTAATAGCTTCTTTTGATTTTTTATTGAAATATTCATCCAAGTTTTCCGTCTCAAACTATTTAAGAATAAACGAGATTTTGCTTTTCAATATATTTTCATCAAAATTAAAAATGGATAAATATTACAGTGAATTTAAATCTTCATAAAAGTTAATTTAATTGCAAATAAGTTATAGGCTATAGCTTTTAGTTCAGTTCATTAGGAAATAAGGGTATCACTAGAGTCTAGTAACCTGACTAACATGACATTTATTTCAGTTGACTTTAATAATTTAGAAGCCTCAATAGTTGGAGGAAGTAATGCTGATTCATGTGAGTTGAAGTAAATACTTATTGTGGTTTTTTAGTTGTTACTTGTTTAATAACTTTGCTTCTTTACTCATTATGAAACAGAAATATAAGCCAGACTATTGTGAAAAATTATTAGATTAATTAGAAAAAAATTGGAGTTAAAAGTCTAAAAGGTTCAGGCTATAAATAAAATGACCCACACCATTCAACAGGCCAGAGAAAGAATTTTAGATGCTGTGAAAGATTTTTTATTCATGTTAATAAATAAATACATAAAAACGAGTCTTTTTAACGTTGAAATTTATTAACAGAACACAAGTCTTCTAACCGTCCTAAAACTTTTAACCTAAATAAATAAAAGTAATTTATTGTGCAAAAATTAAAGAACGCGTAACAGTTATTGTTTAAATCATAAATTTCTTTTACAGCTATCGCTGTTAGAAAGTCTAAAACAGTGTTCTTGTTTACATCTTACATTTTGTCTAATGCCGTTTTTTATTTCTTCTTAAATGTATCAATCCAATGCATGCACCCAAAATATATGATTTAAGATTTAAGGAGAATTAAAGAGTATGCCCTGTTATTCTCATTTTTGCGCTTTTATAATGCTTTGTAGTGTTGATTATTGAAAAAACTGAAAACTGCCAGTTTGGACGATTTTTCATTCCCGGTCCCGTCCCGTTCCCGATGGGACATCATAATTTTGATTCCCGTCCCATCCCGTTCCCGCAACTCGATTTCCGGTCCCGACCCAGTCCCGACCCATTAAAAAACATTTTTTTAAATATTTATTTATTTTCGCTGCGTTTTCTCCGCTCCTAAACTTGCTAGATCTAACATTTGTTACATTTTATTTTTAAAGTGAGAAAAAAATTTCCTTACAAAAAATATAAAAACAAGATTAAAATTTCAAATATCTATTGAAATGAAAGTATTGATGTTACTCTTTTTTTTGAGTCATTCAATCAAGTCTTTATTGCTTTTCACACGGGTCAAACCGTCAAAAGTTTTAGATTTCAAGTTAAGTGAGCTTGGGTCTGAAGTTAAATGACCAATAGAACTCGCAAGTATACTAAACAAAATTTTGGCTACTTCTTGTAGTATGGGAAAAATTTTCATTTTACTCCAATAAATTAAACATCTTTATAATCTTCAATTTTGGTGGGAAGTAATTTATGAATATTTGTACAATTCATCCTCTTCTGATTTTTTCCCTCGTTCATTATTATTAATTCCTCAATAATTTTAGAAACATGTTTTTTGACAACATTATTATTCTCCACAATTGCAAAAATAAAATCATTCGTATAATTTGATAGTATAAAAATTGTATTATAAATTTTACGTGATAAAATCTAACATAATAGGTCTAAATAACAATCATTTGTTTTTTTTCTCAACGGCACTGCAGCTTGGTCTGGATGTACAAAATAGAATTAAGTTTTCTCTAATGAAAGTCTATGTATTTATTTCTTTTTCTATCCCAAACTCTTTTCTTAATATTCTTTCATACTGGGGGATGCAACAGACATGCTGCCATATGAATAAGATCAATGGGCATCTTTTCTTTTGTCGAAATGATCAACTGAGCAATCAACTGGAAATTAATCATTAAAATTCAAATTATTAATTTATAAAATAATAAAAATATAACTGACCAGTTTGATTTCATCTGACAAGTTTTCATCATCACCCATCACATTTGTTCTAATCCCCCTTATATTTGGACTCGCCATAACAATTTCAAATGTAATGCTGGAGATTTCGACAATGCAATGGTGGCTTCGTTATACATTTTTATTGCATTTAATACTTATTTTAAAAACGGAGTATAGATGAAAAAGAGATTTCCATACTCAGGAGTTTGCTGAAGTACAATTGCTGAAGAATCCACTCCCAATAACTTTTATTCCCGTTTTTCCCGTTCCTGATTTAAAAGTTGATTCCCGTTCCCGATTTTTCCCGTTCGCGATTTAAATATTGATTCCCGTTCCCGTCTCGAAAGCCTATTCCTGGTTCCCGACTTTTCCAACCATTTATCCTTCATGAAAATAATCTGCTCAGCACAAAGCTTGATGATAAACTAATTGAATAAAAAAATGATAATGGTTTAAAAGTTTGGGAATAGTAAATTGTGTGGATTTTGGATCAGTGTAGGTCCTGAATATCTGAACTACAGACGTGAATAATGAAGTTCTTCAAATAAAAACCAATACCTTTTTCAATGTATTTTGTTTCTTGCGAATCGTTTCGACTGACATCAAACTTTGTCATAATTTGCTCTTTAGTTCTTACTCAGAAACACATACGTATCCAGGGGAGGGCAATAACTAGAAAAATTTGACTAAGTAGAAAAATGGTAACAACTTCTGTTGTTTGAGTACATACTCACAAAGAGCTTTATAACAATGAGTTCATATCAATGGTTGGAAATATACTCTCCGTGGCTGGTGTACTCAAAAAAAGTGAAAAAATGCATTTTGCAAATATTGCTAATTATTTAAACTTTCAAGCAGTTTGAAAAGAAGGTGGCTATGAGCCTTTTTTCGTTAGACCGTTCATCAAATTGTAAAATATCCTTGAATGTTGTAGACTCTACAGTGTAAAAAGAATATTTAAACTCTGAAAGCATATTTATTCACAGGGATACCAGACTGTCATGGAATCTGATGGCGATTCTGGTAGATATTCCACTTAACCAGTTTTTGGAAAAACTAATTATAAAAATAAACATACGTTATCATCAACTTTTGTCTGTGGCATTTTTCCAGTTCCCTTAGAGGAAAAAAATAGATGAAGTGTTCAAAGATTTATGCCGCATGCAAATTGAAGCCGGTGTTACTGAATTGCAACATCATTTCAAAAACTTACCAATAAATGCATTATATCGGTTTCTCATTATTCAAAATATAACAGTAAACCTTTGCGGAGAAAAAATAAAAGATCATATAGTTTCCGAACTTGAAAAAGCTTGTTCTTATGTCTTTCGGATAACTAGACCACAGATATTTCAGGAAAGAAGCAGTTAAGCATTGATGTGAGTATAAATAAGAAAAAAAAGTTTAAGCTTTTTTAGAACTCAAAAAAACTTAGTGCTTTTGATATAACTGACCCAATTTATAAATTTGTGTCGAATTTAAACCTTGATCCTAAAAAATAAGTTGGTTTGGGTTCCATGACAACCCACCTGACTACCAACCCATGCGAAAAATTTTAGTCAACCCACTCGAGAATTTTAGACAACTCACCCGATCAAAGATGACTCATATTTATATGAGTCTCCTCACAAACACACCTCTTATCCTTTTTCTCATATCTCTAGCGCAAAATTGTATTATTCCTTCCTGTCAAAATATCCCCCCTACACATCATTCTTACTTTCGCTTCATCTGAACCATCTACATATTTTCTCCAACTTCCTGCTTTTTGATTTCTCCTCACGGTACTTTTTCAGTCTTTCACTTTCCTGTATCTTATTCCCACATTCCCCCCTTCCTTTTTGTTGAATCATTTCCACTAGTTCTCTCCCCCCCATCCCTCCGACCTCTCTTTCTGAGACGCCCAATAAAAACACTCTTGCTCGCGTGACTCCTTCCCCGTATCAATTGGCTCATAACCTCCACACCCAATTTGTTTTCCAAGCTTGCTACATCTCTCTACCATTTAGATTCATTACTTATCTCCTCTACACATGCTCTACCTACTCTTCCTACAAGATCCTTCCCCTCTAATGTCCTGATGACAAAGTCATAACCTAGCTTTTCTTTCCCAGAATGTACTCCAGGCTGTTTCACCATGTACTACAACATTTCTAACACAAATCTCTACCACCATATTCATCTCCTAAACTTAGTCTGCAAAGCCTCTATCTTCTTTCTCTCCTTAGCTGACCAACCAACTGCTGCAACACCATACATCAACTTTCCTACAATCAAGCTTTTCCATGCCTCCCTGCCCACAATAAAACGACTCCCTGATTTTTTTGCGCCATATTTTACCATGCCGATTAGGCTTCCAACATTTTTCCTTATTTCACTAAATTGACAAATTTTTTCCCCCTTTTAGCCTTTATCCTAAATACCTTATCTCATTACATTTTCGTATGGTTCTTCTTCTAATTACCCATTAGACATCCTTCCATTCTTGTGTTACCAACTAGTACCTAACCCTAACGCATAATAAATTTGAAAAAAATGTTTAAAAATATTTATAATAATTAATGTATCTTATAATGTTAATTGTAAAAACAAAATATTTACTATATTAATATAAGATTCTACTAAATATTTTTTATAATTAAATAAAAAGTTGGCTTCATCAAGAATCGTACTTGGGAGGCAATACTGTAACCATTATACGGCAGCTATTTAAAGAAATGTGCTTATAAAGATTCAAAACCCAAACTTATTATTTAAACTTTAATTGTTAAATATATTTACATCATTTCTATTTATTGCTAACTTTTTGGAGTTCTCAGGTATTTTCCAAATTTATTAATTTATTTTTTAAAACTTATTTTTACATTTTACAATATTCACGGAATATAACAAAAAGACTAATTTTTTTTCTGTGAAAACTTTACTGAAAAAACGTGCGATTTTTGTTAATTTCCGTGAATTCTTCCCAGAAAATATAAGAAGCGATATTAAATCGCAGATTAATTCGTTCATTTAGTATGTAGAAAACAGTGGCTTGATTATTTATAACCGTTGAAAAGCCACAACAGATCGCCAATTTTAGCCTTGGTTTTTAGCACCCATTAAAGCATATAAAATGGTGTATTGCTTGAAATTATTTTTTTCACTATCTTGAATTTCTGCATCGCATTTAAATACTAAGTGATAAATTTATGAAGATTTAAATTCACTGTAATATTTATCCATTTTTTATTTTGATGAAAATATCTTGAAAAGCAAAATCTCGTTTATTCTTAAATAGTTTGAAACTGAAAAATTGTATAAATAGTAAAAGAAAAAAGCAAAACAAGCTATTAAAAGAATCAGACAGTTCTCAGATTTTGCAATAATCAACACTTCACAGCATTTTAGAAACTCAAAAATAAGAATAACACTTTTGAAAGGTATTTGTAAAACAGTGCGTATAGTGTGTGTGCAATAAAGGTCAAACCGGGTATCTGATTGAACAGGAGATCCACGGGACTCCCATGTAAACAAAAAACAAAAGTAAAATTGGGAACGGGAAAAGTCGGAAACGGGAACGAACGGGAATGGGAATCAACATTCAACTTAAAAAAACGAGAAGAAAAGTTATTGGTAATTAAAAAAGTAAAGTGAAATTACTTATATATTAATCATCATCATCATCATCCTCATCATCATCATCGTCGTCATACTCATCATCATCATCATCATCGTCATCATCATCATCATCATCACCGTTTTGTCGTGAGAAACGAAATTCCAGTTATATGGAGTGCTTAAAAAGGTTGGTCTTTATAAATGGTTTTGATTTTTCAAAACGAGTATATAAAATAAAATCATTGAAATCTGGTTTATAAAGTTATAACCAAATTCTTTTTATATAAAAATGCTTAATTAACAGATTTTTATAAATTTCTAACATTTTCATGAACAAAAGTTTAAATAGGCGAGTAAATTAATTTCATCAAAATCAATACATAAGCATAAAAGTTATGAAGTGTCAATAATTATAGGTGAAAGCATTGAAAATTCTTCTAGTGAGAAATATCCCATTTTTTTAGAGTGCTTAACTATTTAATGAAAAATACATATAATCAATGTGTTCATATGAAATATATAATAACTTATTCATGCATGTAGCGTGACAAACTGAATACTAATTTTTATGCTTGAAAACTGTTAACCACTTCTGGATCTAGCATTGTATCATCACCACCACCATACATTACTTCCTTCTTAGACACATAGTTATGTTCTTTTTTTTCATTACCTATTCTGAAAAATTGTTATGACAATATTAATATTCATAACTATTCAAAATTATCAGAGTTGTACTGGATTTTTTATCTTCAGTCAATTCGGTATCTAATAGTTGTAATTTATAAAATTCATGTTCACAGAAAATCTATTTAACATTTAATCAATTTAGTTCATCAATCTTGAGTATAAGTACTATTTTTACAACTTAATACCACATTTCTACCCTTTAAAATCTATCTAAAAATAATTAAATATAACCAATTTATATGTTAAACCAACACGACGTCATCACTTCGAACCTGTGTGTGTGTGTGTGTCGTCATTGTGGTTCCATTGCTCCAGCCTCTAGCGAGATGTCACACAACTTCCTTCAGCCTCCCACTCACCACTTACTTAGGGAACGACTTCTCAACCACCGTGTCCAACCAAATGTGTTTCACTACAGTATCCCACCTACTACACTATTCAACCCACCACACTATCCCACAACCATTATTCCACCACACTATCCCACAACCATTATTCCACCACACTATCCCACAACCATTATTCCACCACACTATCCCTCCCACCACACTATCCCTCCCACCACACTATCCCACCCACCAGGGGCGCAACCAGCAAAAAATGCTGTGGGGGGGGGGGCTCAACTTTGGTCCAAAAAAATTAATTGTTTAATCCATTTACCGCAGCTGTTGCGTTATACAACATCAATTTTTATGTTTTCTTGCTGTTTTACTACCGAGTTTTTTCACATAATTTGTACAATAAATTTAAAATTTAAATTTTATAAGTTAAATTTCAAGTTTTTTCATTTTAATACTTATAGTCTTTTCTATCCTTTTCACATTTAAAATTTCTCAAAACTATCTTTCTTCGCTTATATAACACAAGGCAACAAAAAACAAAAAAAATCCGCTGTCTGAACTTTTTTTAACTGATTTATACAGAATTTTAGATGCTGATTTCAAAAATAATTACAGTTTTTCTGTATCAGGTCAAGTTTTTAGGCTATTTCAATTTTAATATTGAAATTTTCAATGAAATCTTTGACATTGTGGCGGTTTTTTCATATTTTTATATTACTATTTTTTTAGAGTCTGTTTTTTTGAAAAAAATTATATCTTATACAACATAAATTTAACATATTTAAAACTTAAAATTCATTAGTTTTTTAAATAGTAAGTATATGTAAAAAATAACATAAAAAATAATTTCAAGTTTTTTATTAAACAATCAAGGCATAAATTTTCTTTTTTTGCAACTTCTAGAGTGCTTATTTGTAGACACATCTCTTTTCAGTGTCCAGAAAAAAAAATGTAGGTACTCTTGATGTCTGTTTCGAAAAAAAGTAATTCGAACATCGTCACAAAGAATATTTTTATCTTTCACTTTCGATGCTGAAAGTTCAGCAGCTGATTTAGATAAGTTGAGATCACGAACTAAATCATTTAGTTCCATTTGTGAAAATGAAGTTGGAACATCTTCATTGAGTAATACGTCATCATCATCTTCTTTCTCTTCAACAGATGAATTTTCATCACTTTCACTGTCTAGTTCAGTGGGAACAAGTACAGGAATTTCGTTGCAATGAGCAACTGGACGACGTGCTGATTCCAGATCAGGATATTCAAGACTATTTCCTTTATTTCTATTAATTCCTTTTACATCAACAGCACAAAAATAACAGTCATTAGCGTGGTTTTTTGGTTCCCTCAAAACCATAGGAATACCAAACTTTAAGCTACTCATCTTGCCTTTGGTCCAACGACGCAGATTCTCTGTGCATGTCTTGCACACCATGTGTGGAGCCCAATTTTTATCTTGGTCAACAAGCTTAAATTTAAAATAGCTGTGGTAAGCCATCTTTATGAAATTAGACGCGGGATTTCTGTTAGAAAGTAGAGTATACTCACCGCATATATAACAAAAAACGTCTGGGTTGTTTTGGCAATGCCTTCTAGCTTTTTTCATTTTATCTACTAAATATAAATAATATATTGACTTAAAATTCAAATAAGCTTATAATAACTAAATAAAAATAACTTATTTGAATTTTAGAAATATAAACAATTGCTAAAAAACAACATTAAGTATTCTTTATACATGGAAAAGAAAGAAAACAGTCACGTGACCATGGATAAAAAGTTGACCTGATTGAAAGAAGAGAATATCATTTTTGGATTCAGCTCTATAAAATTATACTAAATCCATCAAAAAACCTTTGACAGCAAATTTTGTGTTTTCCAGTGTAATTGTTCAATTTTTTCGTTCGATTTTTAGTATATTTATACAAATTTAGTCTTAATTTCAGTGTTGAAAAAATAGTAAATACTTGAATTAATTTTTTAAATATTCAAAATAACTTTCAAAAAGTTTTCAATGCTTTTAAAAATCAATGGTGCGTTTTTTCAATTTTGACATATGATTCATATGATTTTTTAAAGTCTAGTCATTATAATAATAATAAAATTATTATTTTAATGTTAATGTATTATGAAGTTTATAAAATTAAAATTAAAAGTTGAATTTTGTAGATGAATGTTGAGTTTTATATTTCGATAAAAAATTCCAAACCGCAAATGCTTCACACTTGAAGCTTTTATTGAAAAGAATATAATTTTTTAACCTCTCATAGGTTGAATATAAAATTAAAATAAAGATAACATTCGTCGTCAGTGTCGTCTTTGAAACAGCACGACAGTTTATGAGTGCTGTTGTAATTCACGTTAAATAATTTGCTTTGTTGTAATTAAAATAATTATTATTAATATTAAAACAAATAAAATAATTAGAAGTCTGAATTTTATCGAACTATTTGCAATTGAAATTTATTTCTGTTTGATAAATGTGGTTTGGATCAATTTATTTATGATTTCTTACTGTACATAAGTATGTCACACTTCCCGCTCACGTTGCGTTTTCGCAACATTTTGCCCCATTAAAACTTATGAAATAATTGTTTTCACTTTTGCTTGAGTTATTCTTATAACCATATAATGCAAGTCTAAATGTAAAATTCATGGTAACTTTTTTTTCGGGTAGCAGCGATCAATGGCCTAAATAAAAACTATCAATTATAATTGATAAAGAATTTAGATAGTTTATTAATGATACAAAAGAAAAACTACAAACTAAGTTGCATAGTATTCTTAAAGTTACGTCATCATTTTTTAAACTAAGGTAAAAAGTAAAAAAATAAGTTTGATTTGAGATCCTAAACAGTCTATAATTTTTTTTCAAATATTTAGCTTCAACTAAATTTTTATGTGTTCTCAGTTAAAAAATAATTTTTCGATCAGTTTGTGAAAATCTTTTCACCATTTCATTTACTGAAAGAAGTGCAGTAGCTGTTTTGGTAGCAGATATTCTCAAACAAGCTTTGCAAACGACATGCAGATACAGTCGTCTTAAGGTGAGTTTTAATAAGCCGAAGTTTAGAAAATGCTTTTTCTGCATCTGATGAAGTAACTGGCAGAGTCAGAACAACATCGAGCATATAATGCAACTCGGGCTGAAGGCTTGTTGCTCAAAAGAATTCTTGCAGTTCGATACATGCAATGAGATCAGACTGATACGCACGTCAACTTGATGTGTTGATGGGATTTTGAGCTGTCTTTACACAGTTTATGCATTCTTTCCATGAAGGTTGGATAATTCTGAAAGCTCGAGAGTTATTTTGTCTATCTGATTTGTTTTTTATATACTGTGTCATGGCTTAAAAAATTTAAATATAAAAAGTGTAAAGATTTAAGAGTGTAGTTAAGGTCTAGTGGTGCTCTAGTTCTTCTCAGAATTTGTGACATGTTAGTTTTATTTTGGTGGGATCTCTATGTTCTGTGTTGATATATGAAATGTTTCGTGAGATAAAGACCCGATGGCCATCCAGAGAAAATATTATTGTCCTATGGCATATTGAAAAATTCATTACCCCCCCCCCCCCACCACCACCAAAAAAACTCCTCGATTTTCGAAAAATTGTGAGACCCTTCAAAAAGGTCTGGGGAGGGGAAGCTTGAGCCCCCCCCCCCTTGTTGAAAAAAGGCCTCGAGCCTTCACAGCTGTTTCATCAGCAGTACCAATGGAAGCAAATGATTCCAAGCTAACAAGTACCACTTCATAATGTTCAAGCACAGAAGACACTGCAGATACTCTGGTCAGCCATCTTGTAGGACAAAGAAGTTTTATACTATACTTTTTATTCAGTGGCCCATCAGGCAAGTCAATTATAACAGACACTAAAGCATCAATAAACTGCTTCTTGAACTTCTCTGAACGATTGTACAAGGCACCTAACTCTTGGACAAACTGAAATGAATTGCTCACAAAGGGATTTTCGGCAGCTGTGTGCTAGGCAACAAGATTTAAAAAAAACATGCAAGTGGATTGCCACAGCTGATAATAGAATGACAACCAATATATCACCCGCTCATGTTAGCAGCGCCGTCATAAGTTAGAGCTCTGAAGTTTTCTATGGGTAACATAATTCTGATCAGAACATCCATTACCACAGCAGATAATGTTTGTCTGGTCGTATCTGGTAGCCTGAATAAACCAATAAACTGTTCATTGACATTTAGAGCTTCATCAACAAAACGAATGCATATCGATTCCTGCTCTAACCCATTGCAGTCTTGTGTGCCGTCAACCACAACACCAAACTGGCTTGATTCGGCGTTAACCGTGCACACTGTGTTTCTAACGATAGAATGAGCTAAAAGCCTCAACATTTCATTTTGGCAGTTATGTGATATAGAGACCGACCGATTTCAGCGCCGAAATTGCCAATTTTCTTAGTTCCGGCAATTTTTCGGTTTCGGCCGAATTTAATATTACAATTTCGGCAATTTTTCGGTCTCTGCCGAAAATAATTTTGTAATTTCGGCTCAATTTCGGTTTCGGCCGAAATGGATCATATATTTACCGAAAAACCTAAATTTTTATTTATATATGTAGTTTATCTGATATATCTGTATCCTCAATTGAACTATTAAGTTCGGATTCGGTTCTCTATTAGATATCTATTAATTATCGTAGTTAATTGATTCATGGGTGTCATCAGACTAATTATTCGAATAACATATTCAAGCATCTGGAACAACAATCATGTATTTGAAATTTAAGTAAATTGGGATGCGTTCAATGATGATATTTAACAAAAAAAATTTTAAGCAAATTCTATTTTTTAAAACATTAAAAAAAATATGTTATTGTCAAAGGTAAGTATCTGTATATCTTCAATCGAATTCGAATTATTAAGTTTGGGTTCGATTCTCATCTCTATTAAATATCTATTAGATATCGTGGTTAATTGATTTATGGGTGACATAAGACTAATTGTTCAAATAACTTATACAAGCATGTGGAATTCCAGATATCCATTCTTTGAAAAAAACTATATATAAGTCGAAAGAACGAGAAGATTTGTCTTCGATTAATTAATTCAAAAATAAATTGTGAGAATTTCGTTGAATCCTATTTGGAAGTTTTTTACAAAATGTCAGTCTGACCAAAGCAAAGCCTGTCAACAACAAGAATATTTTGTTGTTGAAATTTTTTTATTTTTTGGCCCTAAAATATACGCTTGTTTGGATTTACTTATTAAACTGGCATTGTCATCGTTAAATACTATTTTTTAAATTTAAATAAAAGTTGGAAAAAATTTCGGGTTCAGCTTCGGTTTTGGCCGAAAATCTGATTACAATTTCGGTTTAATTTCAGTTTCGGCCGAAAATTGATATTCAATTTCGGCTTAATTTCGGTTTCGGCCAAAAATGGAATTTTAATTTCGGCCTAATTTCGGTTTCGGCCGAAATAAAAATATCTGTTTCGGTAGGTCTCTAATGTGATATGAAACTTGTAGTTTGATTTAACCAAAACTTTAGTTAATGTTCGAAGTCTTTTGAAATTCATTAACTTTGGTTCATCTAAAATATTGAAAGGGTCGATATTAAGGTAGACTTCAGAACCCCCCTATGAACATCGCCAATGTAAAATAAGTAGCGCAATATGAATGATTTTTTAATAAAAATTTTAATCTGTCTGCTTGCATAAAGTGAAACGATATTTTCTGAAAAACATCATAAATGTCTGCTTGCAAAAATTGAAAAATCAAAAATTTCATTTTTATAAATATAATTTATTAATTTGAATTCATAAATAATAAAAAAAGAGTAGATGGATGAGTATTTGAGTGAGCAAAGAATAATTTTGCTTCAGGCAGCTATCACTATAGCTACGCCTACCCAAAATATATTACTGAATAAAAATTCTGTTTTATGATATGATTGACGATTATTCTTGTATTAAGATAGGAGTTGAGAAATTATTGTATTTGAAAAACTGAGGGGGGTCCATGTTAAGATCGACCCCAGGACCCCCTAGTAACTCTGTCCATACATACTCACAACATATTAATGTATTTGCATTTTCTTATAGCATGGTTGACGATTAGGCTCGTATCGAAATGAGAGTTGAGAAATTTGTATTTTTAAAAGAGTGCATAAAAGTGGATCCCACACCACCTCAGGATTCCTGCCTACGCCATAGAGATAAAAAAAATTAGATGAAGGAGTATTTAAAAAAGCAAAAAATCTTTTTGTTTTAGACAGCTATCACTATAACTAGAAATACCCACAATGTATTATTGTATAAACAGTCACTTTTATGCCATGGTTGACGATTGTGCTCATATCAAAATGAATAAAAAATATTGAAAAAAAGTGGGGGGTCCTGGAGGTACGCTGGGCACGCTAAACTGCACGGGGACCTCTCCGAAAGCTATGTCGGAAAGTATAGCGCAGAGTCACAATCTGCCCACTGGGTGTCATGCTAAGATGGTTATTCACCAAGGCGGTGAGTGCAAATGGACACAAATTGAATGTTCACTCTGTGACATAACGTTCGATAATAACGTCTCTAAAATAAAATTTTCAAGGACTCTGAGCCCACAGCGTTTGCCACGTTGTCAATGGAAAAACAAAAACATCGGCTGGTATTCTGGCGCATCTCCGGCCCATTCTGGACCACTGCCAGGCCATGATACCGGACCTCGAGTCTGTGACGATCGTATCCGACTCCCCATCGTCACAGTACCGAAACCGAGGCACGATGTTTTTGTTCCAAAGCGAGATGGCAAGACGAGGCATCCACTCATGGCAGTGGTTTTTTACAGAAGCCGGCCACGGCAAAGAAACTCCTGACGGCGTCGGAGCAGCCCTCAAGCGCAGCTGCGACAGCAATGGACATGTCTGTCAACAACCTCGCTGACCTCCAAGCAATCGTGAACAGTAGTCGGATTCGTGAGCTACAAGTTCTTCTACACGAAGTTTTATTCTCTGAAACTGTATATTAATGTTTTTGGGGTGAAGACTTTGATTCTCAATCTTGCTCAATGATATAGGCTATTCATAATGGTAAAAAATATTTTTTACATGTACCATTCTATCCACAGATAACCTCTGACGATGCCAAAGAGTGCGTGGCTCTGATGGAGGCGGCCCGTCCAACCCTACCAACTATGGCAGGCCTCGAACTGGCGCATCACGTCAGGAAAAGGAATTCTGAGGCGCCCATTCTCAACAGAGAGCTTGCCTGCAGCTGTGAAAAAGACTGCACCTGCTTTGATGCTAAGCAGTGGTATTTGATTCCCACTTTGAAGCCTGATTCGGCAGTGATGACAGCTGCTTCCATGGACAGGCCTCATGTGTAAGTGAATATGCAGCCAAAATCAACGTCTCCTACATGCAGCGCGTCTAAAATCTCTCGTAATCGAAGAAAGCAGACTTAGACAAAATCTTATTCTTTCATCTATTATCCATTTTGAAGAAGAATTTTACAGACTCGGTATTTTGTTTCTAGAAACGATTGTGCAATATTAAAAATAAAGACACCTACGCGAACTTAATAAAGTTCTTTAGATGAGATTTAATTGCTGATCTCCCAATACCTATAGAATAATAGTAGGGGGAGGTTGTCAAGATGAACCGGTCTCCCCTACATGTACTTATAATACTAAAAATAAGCTGTCTAAAACAAAAATAGTTTTTGCTTACTTAAATACTCGTATCAAAATATGAATTGAAAAATGTTTTTATGTGGGAGAGTCCGGACCGCAAGACCCCCCCAGGATCACCGTTCTTGCTAGGTAGGACCCCTCCCCCAAGTTTGCAGCAGATCACCGCTCCTCACCCGAATCATTCAGCAAAATCGAACCGAATCTGAGGTTGAAGTGTGCGGATAATTCGTCCTAGAAGACTTCATCGCTGGGTAACTTCATCTGAGGAAACTTCATCTTTATCTTCATCATCATCATCATCAACACCATCATCAACATCATCATCATCATCATCATCTTCAACATCATCATCATCATCATCTTAAACATCATCACCATCATCATCTTCATCATCATCAGCATCAACATCGTCTTCTGAAAAATAATCTGAACCAGCTCAAAATACTTCCCTTCATCATCATCTTCATTATCATCAACATCATCATCATCATCATCTTCATCTTCATCATCATCTTCATCTTCATCATCATCAACATCATCATCTTCATCTTCATCATCTTTAAAACTTTTATGAACTCGATCAATATAATAATCATCATTTCAACTTGGATCACCACGCATGTTACTCATTGCTATTGTAATTATAAATATTAATAATGACATTTAGTATAGTTATAATTAATAATAATAATATTTAGTATAATTATAAATAATAATAATAATATTTAGTATAATTATAAATAATAATAATAATATTTAGTATAATTATAAATAATAATAATAATTCTTTATTTTGTTACGACGTGGTGAGAGCGCTTCAATCCCCTGGCGCTATAAAAACTGAAAATTATTATTATCATAATTATATTTATTATTATTATTATTATTATCATAATTATCTTTGTTTTTATTTTTATCATAATTATATTTATTATTATTATCATAATTATCTTTGTTATTATTATTATCATAATTATATTTATTATTATTATTATTATTAATTTAATTATTATTATTATCTTTATAATAATAATAATAATTATTATTATTATTATTAATTTAATTATTATTATTCTCTTTATTATTATCATTATTATTATCATTATTATCCCTATTATTATTATCATAATTATTCTTCTTATTATTATCATAATTATTCTTCTTATTATTATCATAATTATTCTTCTTATTATTATCATAATTATTCTTCTTATTATTATCATAATTATTCTTCTTATTATTATCATAATTATTCTTCTTATTATTCTCATAATTATTCTTCTTATTATTATCATAATTATTCTTCTTATTATTATCATAATTATTCTTCTTATTATTATCATAATTATTCTTATTATTATTATTGTTATACTTTCCCACATTTTCCAACATTTTTTATACAAAAATGTAAAATAAGTTTGAATCGTTAAATTGAAATGAAATGTAGTTGAAATGCAATAATATTTAATAACCGATCGATTCAGGCTTTCGAAGAATTTAAAAATTTTATTAAACATTGAAGAGTTGTGGTTGGGACTTAACTATTGGCTTTTCCATCAAAACCTTGAGCCAATAGAGCTTTGGTTAATGCTTTTTATCTATGCAATTACCAATGCAAATTACAACCTTCTAGCACGTGGACTTTTCTATAAAAGAGCTTGCAGCAGGCCTTCGACATCGCTTCTCTCCTGAAACTCTTTGGTGAGTTCTCCATCTTTGTCTGCTTCGCAATATCTCACTTTTCAATATTAATAATGTTTTTACTAAAGCTTCAATAGAGCATTTGTTCTGCTTTTGTCTTTTGTTTTGCTAGTTGCAAGCTTCATTCTTTTAAAGTACAAAAGCTTTACTGCAAAGTTGTTGAGAACATTTCACAACTTTCCTCCATCCTTCCGCAGGCTCATTCGTCACTTAAAAGTGCAACAAACAAGCATGAAGGTGTCCTTGGCTTATCTCTTCACCCTCCTGTTCTTCCTCGTCATGCTGCTCAGTGGCGTGGAGGGGAGTAAAAAGTTTAACCTAGGGAAAAAAGCCAAAGAGCAAATAATAGCCGCATTTAATAAGGGTAAGCATGGAGGAAAATGAAATAATTTAATTTGAAATCGTAGTGACGAACCCTTTGAAGTGTTCATGTCGTAAAAGACTGAGCTTTGAGGGTGTGGTTGTGTTCGCTTCAATAAATATTTCAAGCATACTTGTCTCGTGTCTTGCCACTCCTCGCTCTTCAAATGCACTGCGTCTTCGTGAGGCTCCAGGCGCTTGAAGCTCGTTAGGCACGACCACTCAGATGAAGAGAGATGCAAAGCTGAATGGTTGCAAATGTACTCTCCGTGGCTGGTGTACTAAACAAAATAAAAATATACATTTTGCAAAAATTGCTTATTATTTCAACCATCAACCAGTTTGAAAAAAGGTGGTTATGAACAGGGGCGGCGATCTGCGGAAAATCTTGGAGGGGGTCCTCCCCAGGGTTGGAGTCAAAGAACCGGTATCGGCTCATTCAGAACCAGCGATACTACTTAGTATTGTTTTCTTTATTGCTAATTCTTTTTTGTATAAACTATTAATATTTGAGAGCTTGCCTGCAGCTGTGACACAGACTGCACCTGCTTTGATGTTGAGCAGTGGCATTTGATTCCCACTTTAAAACCTGATTCGGCAGTGATGACAGCTGCTTCCTTGGACAGGTCTCAGGTTTCAGTGAATATGCAGCCATAGTCACCGTCTCCTACATGCAGCACGTCAAAAATCTCTCGTAATCGAAGAAAGCAGACTTAGACAAATCTTATTCTTTCATCTATTATCCATTTTAAAGAAAAATTCTAAAAACTCGGTATTTTGTTTCTAGAAACGATTATGCAATATTAAAAATAAAGAAACCTACGCGAAATTTATGAAGTTCTTTAGATGAGATTTAATTGCTGATCTCCCAATACCTATAGAATAATAGTAGGGGGAGGTTGTCAAGATGAACCGGTCTCCCCTACATGTACTTATAATACTGAAAATGAGCTGTCTAAAAAAAACTATTTTTTGCTTACTTAAAACTCGTATCAAAATACGAATTTGAAATTGTTTTTTATGTGGGGGAGTCCGGACCACAAGCCCCCCCCCTCCCCCCCAGGATCACCGCTTTTGCTAAGTAGGAACCCTCCCCCAAGTTTGCAGCAGATCACCGCCCCTGACCCTAATCATTCAGCAAAATCGAACCGAATCTGAGGTTGAAGTGTGCGGATAATTCGTCCTAGAAGTCTTCATCCTGAGTAACTTCATCTGAGGAAACTTCATCCTGACAGACTTTCTTTCGTGGCTTTATTTTAAAAAATACACTTTAATTTATTATGGGTTAAATACATATTGCCAAAATATTGAATCCCTAAAACACTGTGAAACACGTAAATAAAGATTAAAAAAAGATTAAAAATTTATTGTTTAAAGTGAAAAACAGTAGACAAAATGCCTAAAGTCAATGTTTAATAGCGTAAAACACCATGTATAAGACGCACCTTATTTTTCAGAGGCAAAAGAAAATATATGAAAAATCTAAAACTAATTAGTTAAATCGGAAGTATCCATAATTTCACTAATTAAAAAAGATATTAATTCATTTTTGAGAAAAATAAGAGAGAAAAGTGCGTCTTATAATTACTTTTCCCAAAAGAAAGGAATTTGAAATGTAATGATAATAATAATTTAATTGTCATTCTATCGAATAGCGTGAAAGCGTGAAAATCAATTATTCAAAAAAAAAAGTTATTCGAAAACGATTAAAAAAATAGATTTAAACAAAGAGTTTTCAACAAGTATTAGCGCAAGTACTCTAATACAATTTATGATTCGTACATTTATAAAAAAATCTTGTAGAATGTTGAACTTTTGCAACTTTTCCACCACTGAATATCATTGCGAACTTCCGTTGGTCTGTTAAGTAGCGCCTACAAAAAGGCTAGAAAAGCCGAGAACTAAGTCCTTCTTATTGGTCCTCAAGGCTAAAAGTAAATTTAAAAAATAAAAGTTTCAGAAATCAAAATAATGTATTTCACACAAGTGCGAGTTTACCGGTTTTTTGTTTTGGAAATAAAAGCTCTTTTTTCATTATTGAAACTCTTTTTCAAAATCCAAAATATAAATTTGTCTCAAGATTTTCCTTCTCCCAGTTGAGCGGCAGAGTGTGAAAGGTTCCGCCATGATTTTTTCAGGGCAGTGGAATGTCTCTTATTTCACTATAAGAATCATCATCATCAGTGGTACCAGTGTTTGCAATGGGAAGGGAATGGTTGAGGGCCGTGTAGAGATGTTCATCTCCATTGTTACTTGTGTTTTCAGCAGTTCCAATGCTGCTTCTCAAAACATTTGCATTCATAGTTTCGGGCTGATTGAATAAATGGAAGTCGTGAGCAGTGCCGGTGTTAGTGGTGTCACTAGCTGCACTAGATGTTTGAGGTATAGTTATGGTTGGATGAAGATAGTTGAGATTGGTGTTTGCACGCTTAGTTTCTGGTTTATTGGGTAAATGGGTGTCATAAAAAGTGCTGGCGCTGGAAACCCTTATGTTAGTTGTGTCACTAGCTGCCTTAGATCTGTGTGGTGTAGTTGAGGTTGGTATTGTTGTGTAGTTGAAGTGGGTGTCGTTGTGTAGACGTGGTGGTGGTGATGGTTGTCATGGTGTTGCAAAAGTTGTTACTAAAGTTACATAAATCTGTGAATTTTAATTACAAAAATGTAATGCAGCACTTGATAAAAAAGACCAAAAGTATTGACAAACTGACTGTTTGCGCTTGCGAACAAAAACGAAGACACAAGAAGACAGCAACACCAGGAACAGCACTCCAACTGCCACTCCAATGGCCACCTTCGTCCCTTTCGGGAATTTGAGTTTATAGATCATTTGTTGAGTATTTTTGTCTTCGGGAAAACTATTATTAAAAAGATGTGATGACTTTGACTTTGGTCTAAAAGTATTTTCACCTTACTTTCATACTGGTTTGTTTTTTAAAATGGATTTTATTGTGTGGAACTATTTCTAGGAAAGACATCGTCTTTTCCTTGTGATACAAGCATGCTTGCCTCTTAAACCCACAGCAACTTGACTCACCCTCGTTTCCAGGAGGAGAAATCCATGATGAAGTTGAAGTAGTTGTTTTGGCCAAAAAAGAGTCGATAAAAGCCGATGCATCTGGGAGTTGAAATGAATCTAACCGTCGGTTTCATTCGCTACAATTTATTGTTTTTAAATCAATTTGATCCTATTTCACATATTTCATAATAATAAATATATGAATAATTCATAAAAACAAGAAAATCTATTTTAATACTTTATATAGCTCTTCATATAAAGAACTTACTAACTATTCATGCACACCACTAGTCTCTCGACACTTGAGCAGCCTAGAGCCCACTTTCCAGTCAAGTCAACATGAGAACATGTTGTGCTTGGGGAAAAGTACATCTCAAGACTCGATTCCCAGTTTGAATAATCCTCCAGCGTTCCTTCGGTTACGATATTCTCAGATTTTAGTTCATGAAATAATGTTTTTGAAAGTTTGAAGTGGAGTATTATAAAAATGTTCTGAGTGGCTTTCAGCAGAAAGCGTGATTAAATACCTTAAAAGACAAAACGTTTATCAAACATAAAAATACGTATAATCGGAAATTGAATTTAGAATGAAACACTATGCAAATGTTCAATAGAAGATTGAAGAAGACAGACGACAGAGCTCACATCTGTTGCTCCATTCAAATGGGTTTCCTACCAAGCCTATCCAGTAGTATCCAGATCTTGTAAGGTTCAAACTGCGAATAAAGTCGAGATATGGACTTGGATCAGATGTGTCAAAGAACTCAAAAGTTGCCAGCGTTGAGTTCAGTTGCAGGCATCTGTTGGAGGCATCGTACCATGTCATTCGCTCATGCACCACGATATAACATTTAGGATCATTCTTCGCACAAGCTCCTGTGTGTGTGGGCAAGTAATCAAATACGATGAAAAACTAATGAAGCAACAATAAAATTGATTGATTAAAAAAATATAAAAGCTTTAAATTTGAATTAAAATATCATAGGTTCGTTAAAGCTGAACAATTTCTTCTGAAAAATAATCTGAACCAGCTCAAAATACTTCCCTTCATCATCATCTTCATGATCATCATCATCAACATCATCATTATCTTCATCTTTATCAACATCATCATCATCATCATCATCATCATCAACATCATCATCTTCATCTTCCTCATCTTTAAAACTTTTGTGAGCTCAATCAATTTAATAATCATTATTTCAACTTGGCTCACCACTCATAATAACTACTCCATGTTTCTCATTGCTATTGTAATTATAAGTATTAATAATTATATTTAGTATAAATATAAATAATAATAATAACATTTATTATAATTATAAATAATAATAATTATATTTAGTTCAATAATATTTAGTACAATTATAAATATTAATAATTATTATAATTAGTATAATTATAAATAATAATAGGAATAATATTGAGTATAATTATAAATATTAATAATTATATTTAGTATAGTTATAAATAATAATAATAATAATAATATTTCTTTATTGAGTTACGACGTGGTGAGAGCGCTTCAGTGCCATGCCCTGGCGCTATACAAAATGAAAATTATCATTATCATAATTATCTTTATTATTATTATTATCATAATTATCCATATTATTATTATTATTTTTATTATTATCATAGTTTTCCTTATTATTATTATTATCATACTTTCCCACATTTTCCAACATTTTTTTAGAAAACAAATTTAAAATAAATTTGAATCGTTAAAATGAAATGGAACGTAGTTGAAATGCAATAAGTTACATTTCATAACCGATCGATTCAGATTTTCGAAGAATTTAAAATTATTATTAAACATTGAAGAGTTGTGGTGGGACTTAACTATTGGCTTTTCTATCACAACCTAGATCCAATAGAGTTTTGGTTAATGATTTTTATCTATGCAACTACCAATGCAAATTACAACTTTCTAGCACGTGGACTTTTCTATAAAAGAGCTTGCAGCAGGCCTTCGACATCGCTTCTCTCCTGAAACTCTTTGGTGAGTTCTCTAGCTCGACTGGAAACTTAGACTGCTATTTAAAGCACGCAAAAAGACATAACATTAAATATTTTTTTGGATGTTATCTATAGCAGTCGTTTTAATAGTTTTATTTAAAATTTCAATCAACTATTTTAAAGTTTGCCAACTACATTTTCAGATCTGTCAGAATCAATTGTGAACAGAGCTAAAAATTCCGACAGGTATAATATAATAAATAAATATTGCGTATTTATGATGCGCCAAGGCACGCAACTGAGGCGCCACTCACACGACATAAGTCGTGAAACACCGCATCATATAAACTAGGTATATGATAGCTCATGGTTGGCTGAACAAGGATTCGAACTGGCGACCTTTAAGCTGCATGTCCAACGACTAACCATCTAAGCCAACCCGCTCGCTCATGTATAAGCGACATGACTCTTAAACCCTACTGCAAGGTTGTTGAGAACATTTCACAACTTTCCTCCATCCTTCCGCAGGTTCATTCGTCACTTAGAAGTGCAACAAACAAGCATGAAGGTGTCCTTGGCTTATCTCTTCACCCTCCTGTTCTTCCTCGTCATGCTGCTCAGTGGCGTGGCGGACAGCCAGGCGGCCGAGGATGGGCGTGTATATGTTCATCCTTTTTGGAAAAAAAACAAGATAAAGCAGTCTGCCCATAAGAATTGATGGAGTTAGTGAATAAAATAAAATAATTTAAATTACTTTGAAATCGTAGCTACGACCCCTTTGAAGTGTTCATGTCGTAAAAGACTGAGCTTTAAGGGTGTGGTTGTATTCGCTTCAATAAATGGTTCAAGCATACGCAGACAAACACACACACACATGCACACACACACACACACACACACACACACACACACACACACACACACACACACACACACACACACACACACACACACACACACACACACACACACATACACACACACACACACACACACACACACATACACACACACGCACACACACACATTGACTCGCTCTCTAATGTTTCCTGCCTTCATGCAGTTCTCAACGCCAGCCAAGTCGCATAAGGATAGCCTGTGGTATGTGTGTTTCTATGTGTTTCTGTGTGTGTTGTTATGTATGTTGTTATGTGTTGTTAGGTGCTTTGGTGCTGTTTTGTGTGTAATTAGGTTTAGTAGTAGTTTGTAGTGGTGGTAGATTGTGGCAGTTTGTAGTGGTGAGATAGTGGTAGTAGTGGTAGTAGTGGTGGACAGCATGATGATAGTAGCAATAACAAAGCACAATGCACTGACGAGTTGAAGTTGCTGTGAGGCGGGAGGCCGTCAGCAGTGGTGGTCGTCGTGTCGAGCACTCGCATCAGTTTCAGCGTGAAGATGCAGTGGCTGTGGTGGTGTGCTTGTGGTTTTTGTGGTAGTTGGTTTGGCTGTGGTGGTGTGGTTGTGGTTTTTGTGGTGGTTGGCTTGGCTGTGGTGGTGTGGTTGTGGTTTTTGTGGTGGTTGGTTTGGCTGTGGTGGTGTGGTTGTGGTTTTTGTGGTGGTTGGTTTGGCTGTGGTGGTGTGATTGTGGTTTTTGTGGTGGTTGGTTTGGCTGTGGTGGTGTGGTTGTGGTTTTTGTGGTGGTTGGTTTGGCTGTGGGGGTGTGGTTGTGGTTTTTGTGGTGGTTGGCTTGGCTGTGGTGGTGTGGTTGTGGTTTTTGTGGTGGTTGGTTTGGCTGTGGTGGTGTGGTTGTGGTTTTTGTGGTGGTTGGTTTGGCTGTGGTGGTGTGGTTGTGGTTTTTGTGGTGGTTGGCTTGGCTGTGGTGGTGTGGTTGTGGTTTTTGTGGTGGTTGGCTTGGCTGTGGTGGTGTGGTTGTGGTTTTTGTGGTGGTTGGTTTGGATGGGGTTGGTTTGGTGGTTGTAATGTGGTGTGGTTGTGTGGTGGTTGATGTGATGGTGTGGATGGGGTGAGTGGTGCAGCAGTGGTGAAGAGTAAGGAGGCAGTGGTCAAGACAGAGAAATTAGAGAGGATTGACATACAGGGATTGGGAGACATGCTTGGATGAATTGATAGATAAATGAATGAATGAACAGATGGATGGATGGATGGATGGATGGATGGATGGATTGATGGATGGATGGATGGATGGATGGATGGATGGATGGACAGGCAGCACCTCCTAGGGGATGATCCGTTAAGCTTCGTGCAGGCCATGCGGAGGTTTCTGCGACCGAGGGCCATCAAGCGGAACGCCTCGTCTGCCGAGAAGACCTTCACCTCCCTGAGGCCTGGTGGTGGATTGTGGTGGTTGCTTGCTTGCTTGGTTAGTTGTGGCTTTGAGTGGTTAGTTGGTCAGTTGGTTGGTTTAGTAGGGGTGGTCAAGGTGTATTTATAATGTAGTACATAATATCACCACAGCATAATACAACACAACACACCAAACAACACCAGAAAACACTACAACACCACACCACATAACAAACCACCACGCCAAAGATCCCACTACACTACACAACACATCCGACAACACCACATGACTACACTACACAACAAAAAACCACACGGGACAACACACAACTCATCTCCAATGTAGGTGCGTCCCTGCATATCCTCCTTTACCTGCAGACTCACCCTCTCCTTCACTCCCTCCCTCACTCCCTCCTTCATCCTCTTCCTCACCACGTCCTTCACTCCATCTATCTTCATCCCCCTCCTGCCCCCTCGAGGAGGTGGAGGCATCTTCAAGCAGCCAGCATCATTGCGTGCAGCCATGCGTGACCGATCCTCGCGTTTGATTGGTCGAGTGGGTTCCTTGTTGGCACAAGGGGGCGGGACTAAAAGGTCGAACATCTGTTCGTTGCACACCTTGGCGAAACTTGCCCACACGCTGAAGTAGGCGCCAGATGGGGCTGTTAGTTGAACCCGGGCCGTCTCCCTTCGCCTGTTGGCCACCCCTGTTGAGATCTCTTTGTTGTCGTTGATGTTGTTGTTGTGTGGTTGCTCTGGGCAGCTTGCTGTGGTATGGAGGGTAGACAGTGGATTTTTAGAAATGAATGTTAACATTGGCATGCCAAATTGTGATGAACTTTAGTTTGGTGTTGTAGTAGCATGTTGCAGCAGTGTGGTTGTTCAGTAGTTGTGTTGTGTTGTAGTGGTAGTAGTGTTGTGTTGAGATGTGGCGTTGCAGAAGTGTGCTGTTGTATTAGTGTCGTTTTGCAGTAGTGTGTTGAAGTAGTGTGGTCTTGAAGTAGTGATGCAAGCTAACGAGAGTTACAGCTGAAGTCGTAGACAGCTGATGATAGTGATGCTGAAGAGTCCTGTATGGATGTGTTGAAAGTGTGATGATGATGGTGGTGATGATGATGGTGATAATAATGCTGATTGTGATGATGGTAGTGATGATGATGATAGTGTTGGTGATGATAATGATCAACAACCTCTTGAACACACTGGCTGAAGATTGCCTCCTTCAATGCCTCTTCTTCCTTTTCCTCTTTCTGTGTGTGTGTGTGTGTGTGTGTGTGTGTGTGTGTGTGTGTGTGTGTGTGTGTGTGTGTGTGTGTGTGTGTGTGTGTGTGTGTGTGTGTGTGTGTGTGTGTGTGTGTGTGTGTGTGTGTGTGTGTGTGTGTGTGTGTGTGTGTGTGTGTGTGTGTGTGTGTGTGTGTGTGTGTGTGTGTGTGTGTGTGTGTGTGTGTGTGTGTGTGTGTGCGTGTGTGTGTGTGTGTGTGTGTGTGCGTGTGTGCGTGTGCACATGTGTTGTTAATGTGTGAGTACAGTAATATATCGCATTAATTACACAAAATTTCTTTAAACAATTACAACATTATTTTTATTCATCCATAATTTAATAAATAAGAGAGATACAAAATTAATCATTAAATAAAGAAACGTGTGTTTATGTTTTTATGTATACACTTGTATGCGTGTGTACATACATGCATGTGATGGAGTGTGCAATAAAGGAGAACATACGACCTCTCCAAGAGACACCACGTCGAGGAAGCGTGAGGGCTTGAGGTTCACACGTGTGTACAAGCGCTCGCCAATCAAGTTGAAGACTGTGTCGAACACGCGTGGAATCACGCCGATCTGAGATTCCATGCCTGTGTCAACATTTGGTATGAAGTGGATGATGCTAAACATCATCATCAGCCCCAACACCCCCTTCATCCTCATTATCATAATTATCATCATCATCTTCAGCATCATTATCAACACCAACATCATCATCATCATGGACACAATACCCTGCATGTTGTAGGATTTTCCAGAGTTGGTGATGCCGTACGCGAAGATGAGTGCGTTCTGTCCCTCGAGGAAGTCGGCGACGGTGTCCTGGACCGCGTGTCTGAAGAGCTCCTCCTGGGACGTGTCGTGGGGGAAAACCCGCGAGAAGGTGTATCGGAGGGGGGTGCTGGAGTGGCCGTTGAGCGCATGTTCTGCTGCAGGTGCTTCTGGAAGACGTTCTGAGAACGGGTCTTGACGCTGGGGATGACTGCGGGCATGGTGCACCAGCACTGACGACTCACCCTCCACCTCCAGGTACTTGTTCTCTTCCTGGCGTCATCAGGTTGGTCAGGATGGTGGTTAGGGTGTTACTAAACATTCAATGCTGCTGCTGATAATACAATGATATTTGAAAAGTGCTACTACTACTACTAGTACAATTACTACCACTACTACTACTACTACTACTTCCACTACTACTACTACTACTACTACTACTACTACTACTACTACTACTACTACTACTACTACTACTACTACTACTACTACTACTACTACTACTACTACTACTACTACTACTACTACTACTACTACTACTACTACTACTACTACTACTACTTAATATAATGACGAGCATTATTATTGTGGTGTATAACCCGAACGGGCTTCCAGGCCACTTAGGCTGCATATTTTCATTTGCGCCTTTGGGTTACTAGGGCATTGGTTGCACTTGAACCTAGGACCTTTCATTATTGGTCAAGCCGAGAGTCGTTGCCGATTCAGCTACCCGTTCACTACTACTACTAATACTACTACATTTTTTACAATCCATCTACTTTAAGAAGGACAACTTGAAAACTAAAGACTAGCACCTCATCTGCGTGTCCGAGTGTGGGTTTGATGCGCAGGTGGACTAGTATTTTAGACAAATAAATAACATCGATTACCCCTCCTTTGTCTAAAATACTAGTCCAATTATCCATTACCATTAGTAGTTGTAAGGAAGTCGACCGTCCTCGAATAAAACCATATTGTCTTTTGCTAAATAAATCATTTAAATTCATATGTTGTTCTATTCTTTTTCTTATTACTTTTTCCATTATTTTACAGGTTATACTAGTTAAACTAACTGGCCTATAATTTGATACCTCTTTTTTATCTCCTTTTTTAAATATTGGTATTATTTCCCCTTTTTTCCAATCTCCTGGTATTATACCGCTATTTAGTGAGCTATTAAAAATGTTACATAATGGTGTATGTATTATATTTGTTAATTTTGATAATACTATGGGATGAACACCATCTGGACCTGGGGCTTTTGTTACATTTATTTCTTTTAATAAGTTATAAACTTCATCCCTTGTGACATCTCCATCCTTAGATCTTTCTTTAAATGTTATATTATCTATTCTGTTAAAATTTTCATTACTTTCTTCTGTAAATACACTTTTGAAGAAACTATTGAGACACTCTGCCTTTTCCAAATCAGTTGTCGCAATGGTCATCGATCCGTCACATCCTTCTAAATTAATGGATTAAGTCATTTGGTATTTTATTGGTTAAATATCTTCAAGTTTCCGTCCCATTTGTGAATTAAGAATCCCAATTAAGAAGTTATTAAGCTATTAAACAATTAAAACAAATGACGCGGTAATTAAAACTAATTCAATCATGCTTGAAATTAAGACTGAAAAATAAGTGGTTTGGAGCGTCATAAATATAATATTGGAAAAAATGTATATAAAAGTAATTGAATATAATCAAAATTAAAAAAATAAACTTAATAATTTAATATTTTGAATCCGATGAAAATTCAAAGCAATTTTTAAAATTAATTCGATCACTAAAATTGAATTTAAAAAGTAAATAGGAGGGCGTATACACGGGAACTTAACTAATTCGTTATACACACACACACATACACACACACACACACACACACACACACACACACACACACACACACACACACACACACACACACACACACACACACACACACACACACACACACACACACACACACACACACACACACACACACACACACACACACACACACACACACACACACACACACACATACACACACACACACACACACACACACACACACACACACACACACACACACACACACATACACACACACACACACATAAATACACACACACACAAACACACACACACAAACACACACACACACACACACACACACACACACACACACACACACACACACACACACACACACACACACACACACACACACACACACACACACACACACACACACACACACACACACACACACACACACACACACACACACATACACACACACACACACATAAATACACACACACACAAACACACACACACAAACACACACACACACACACACACACACACACACACACACACACACACACACACACACACACACACACACACACACACACACACACACACACACACACACACACACACACACACACACACACACACACACACACACACACACACAGGCAGCTTCTCGCTGACCATCATGCTGACCAAGTTCAAGTACATGAGCGCTGACTGTCTAACCGTCGACTCCAGCCTCCCTTCTGTGGTATGTCTATCTGTTTGTGTGTCTATGTGTGTGTCTGTGTGTTTATGTGTGTGTGTGTTTGTGCGCGAGTCTTATCCAACATGCGGATTCATGAGATTATTATTTTTTTTTATTATTATGAGATTATAAGGCACTATACACACATAAACACACAGATCTGCCAATATTTTTCCAGCCGCCCATCTTGGAGTATGGTGTTAGGGTGGGTGCTGATGATTATAAGGCACACATACACACACACAGACACACACACACAAACACACACCCACACACACACACAGGTGGGTGGCTCTGTTGGGGGTGTTGGCAAACGCTTCTAGCTGTCAAGGTGCTATAGAATCGAAAGCTCGAAGTCCATTGTATGAGGAGGAGAAGGAGGAGGTGGAAGAGGAGCATAAGGAGAAGGAGGAGGTGGAAGAGGAGCATAAGGAGAAGGAGGAGATGGTGGAAGAAGAGAAGAAGAATGAGGGAGAAAGGGAAGTGATGGAGGATGAAGTGGAAGAGGATGAGGTGGAAGATGAGAAGGAGGAGGTAGAAGTGATGGAGGAGGAAGAGGAGAAGGTGATGGAGGAAGAGGAGGAGCAATATGAAAAAAAAGAGAAGAAAGAAGATGAAGGGAAAAAACTATTTTTTAAAAAAAATTAAAATTGGCCAACTTTAAAAATGAGTCATTCGTGATTTCAACAGTTTTCAAGATTAGAACAAAATGATGAGCATCGCTAAACATTAGTTTCCGGCATTTTTCTTTCTCTTTGCTTAGTAGTTTTATAAAAGTCAAAATGCCTGCAACTGAAGCTGCTTTAGAAAACCAGGTAAAAACTCATTTAAAATTTAAAAATCGTTTTTCAATCCTATCTGCACATTATTATAAGCTCTCTTAAATCCTCAATGCAGATGGCGGCCCTCGATATCAGGAATGGAAAGAAGGAAGAATTTGCCGGCCGTAAGTTTTGAAGCCATTTTGAAATAGTTTTATCTCACAAATACTTGTTTTTTTGTGTGTTTAATTGTCGGCTTTGGTTTTCTCGCTGTTCTCTCAATTTTCAAAGTTAGCCTTTTTGTTTCATAGTTTTTTAATATTTTTCCAAGTGAGCCATATAGACCATTTCAAGTTATAATAATGAAATTAAATATCTATGAAATTTTGAATAAAATCAAAATGTTCCAATTTCTTAAATCATAATGAAAATGGCTGCTTACCCAATAAAAGACTGCCTATGAAAATTATAAATTAGCAAGATATATTTTGTATCAGTATTATCAAAACATACTACAGTATTAAAGCAGCCTGTCACTGCATTTAATGAGCACACTACAACGCCATTTTTCACAAATAAAATAAAAATAACAAATTAAAATAACTTATTGTACATAGAATAAGAATACAATGAAATGATAGTGCATAGAATGATAATGACAAAAATTTTAGAATAATTAGAATACGAACACGCAACCACAACATAGCTGCAGCAGGCCACCAACGCTTCCAACTGCCCTACCAACAACAACAACCACACATGCCCTTCTGCAACCAACAACAACAGCAAGCGTTCATGCACATCTCTGCTGGTGTGTTCTTGTTCTTTTTCTTCTTCTTTGTGTTGTTGTTGTTATTTTTTATATATTGCATTTGTTGTAATAATGCTTCACAGTGATGGTAATGATGATGATGATGAAGGTAGTAATGATAATGATGATGATCATCCCCAGACAAGGGCATGGATGCAAGCAGGGGAGCGATGGCTAACAGAGGAATGAGGTTCGCTTGGCATCATCATCAGCACCATCATCACTCTATCATCATCATCAAAACCATCATCATTGTATCATCATCATTATCAACATCATCATCATCATAACTGCATCACCAAGAACACCACCACCACCACAACAGCAGAGGAGGGGACAGGGGTGCCTACAATGGCATGGGCTCCTCCAACTACATGGGCAACAACTACAACAACCACCACAACAACGCTGCTGCCGCGATGGCTGCTGCTGGTGGTGTTGGTGGAGGAGCGTTTGTGAATGGAGCTGCTGGTATGCATCGGTCCTCAACCAACAACAACAACAAGCCGCCTTCAATGATGGGTGGGTACTCACGTGGCCACATACATACACACTTACTAACACGCATACGCACATACCTAAACGCACAGATACACTCACACAGAAACACACACGCAAATGCACAAACATACACACACACAACCACTCACACGTAGAAACACACACAACCATTCACACACACACAACCACACACACACACACACAACCACTCACACACACACATAGAAACACACACACAACCACTCACACATAGAAACACACACACAACCACTCACACATAGAAACACACACACAACCACTCACACATAGAAACACACACACAACCACTCACACATAGAAACACACACACAACCACTCACACATAGAAACACACACACAACCACTCACACACACACATAGAAACACACACACAACCACTCACACACACAGTAAGGCAGAAGTGGGTGACTTTCTTTATCAGAACAACTACCCTGCATACATGCCTGTCAACAGGTGAGGATGGTGATGATGATGTAGATGATGATGATGATGATGAGGAGGATAAGGGTGGTAATGATGATGATGATTGTCGTCACTACAGGATGCCTGGAGCGATGAGAAGAGGTATGAATGCCGCTATGTCTTTCCAGGTGGTGATGATGATGATGACTATACATGATTATGCTATCTTATTATATTGTATTAATTTATTATACTATCTTATTATATTGTATTAATTTATTATACTATCTTATTATATTGTATTAATTTATTATACTATCTTATTATATTGTATTAATTTATTATACTATCTTATTATATTGTATTAATTTATTATACTATCTTATTATATTGTATTAATTTATTATACTATCTTATTATATTGTATTAATTTATTATACTATCTTATTATATTGTATTAATTTATTATACTATCTTATTATATTGTATTAATTTATTATACTATCTTATTATATTGTATTAATTTATTATACTATCTTATTATATTGTATTAATTTATTATACTATCTTATTATATTGTATTAATTTATTATACTATCTTATTATATTGTATTAATTTATTATACTATCTTATTATATTGTATTAATTTATTATACTATCTTATTATATTGTATTAATTTATTATACTATCTTATTATTTTGTATTAATTTATTATACTATCAGCACTAACACACTCGTACACACAGAGAGAAGGAGGAGGAGGAGGCGTGTACATGGGGGGCAGCAACGACATGCCTCCAGGCCACATGGGCCACCAAAATCATCAGCAGCAACAGCACGGGGGTGGTGGCGGTAAGGGCAGGGTAGAGCACTACAGCGACGCCTCGAAGTTCGACGAGGCCAAGGCGTGCACTGACATGGCCGACTGAACCAAGCCCCTGCCCAGGTTCGCCTGTGCTTGTGTGTGTGTGTGTGTCTGTGTGTGTGTGTACCTGTGTGTGTGTTTGCCTGTGTGCGTGCGTGTGTGTGTGTGTGTGTGTGTGTGTGTTTGCCTGTGTGTGTGTGTGCGTTTGTGTGTGTGTGTGCTCCATTCACTCATCTGTCCTGACAAGCATACGTGCATGCTCCATCAGCTAAGCACACAAGTACACATGTGGTTGGGTAGACACACACATACACATATACACACATACACACACACACAAAGGAGTGGGAAGTTGGAACACGAGTTGTTTGCGATTGAGACCATTGTCGATTGTCACACCGAGAAACCTACAGTGGCTGCTGAAACGCAATTGCTTGTGACAAACCACGACAATACAATACAACGACGAGTATTATTGACGTGGCGTTGTATTGTATTGTATTGTCGTGGTTTGTCACAAGCAATTGCGTTTCAGCAGCCACTGTAGGTTTCTCGGTGTTACAATCGACAATTTGTGGAGTGGAGAGGTCGAACTGCGTGTGGCTGGGCTGGTCGATGGTGACGCTTGAGGGTGCCTTCGTCTTGACATTCTTGTGCGCCAATGTGATGTGATGCTTCAAATCGGCCTGAGAAGCGAACTTCCTTTCGCACTGGTTGCACCCGATGTTCGCCACAACCGCCAAGGGGTGTAGGCGGCGAACGTGGACATTCAGAGTGGCCGTAGAGACGAAAGGTAGTCGGCAGATAGTGCACTCGTATGAACTAGTGTGTTTTTTCTTGTGATCTATTCGTAAATCGGTGTTTAGCATATGTGTGTGTTTTTTTTGTGTTTGTTCATTTTTAGTGATGAAGTAAGAGTCTGCCTAGGTTTTTATTGACCTTGAAGGCCTTGATTGGTCTGCTGCTTGGTAATGATTTCTTGATTTCATCTTTAATTGTGTTTAGTAGTCTGTTTGGTAATGATTTCTTGATTTCATCTTTAATTGTGTTTAGTAGTCTGTCATTGCTTGGGTTGTATGTGAGAAAGTTAGTTTAAATTAAAGTTAGTTTAAATTAAAGTTAGTTTAAATTAAAGTTAGTTTAAATTAAAGTTAGTTTAAATTAAAGTTAGTTTAAATTAAAGTTAGTTTAAATTAAAGTTAGTTTAAATTAAAGTTAGTTTAAATTAAAGTTAGTTTAAATTAAAGTTAGTTTAAATTAAAGTTAGTTTAAATTAAAGTTAGTTTAAATTAAAGTTAGTTTAAATTAAAGTTAGTTTAAATTAAAGTTAGTTTAAATTAAAGTTAGTTTAAATTAAAGTTAGTTTAAATTAAAGTTAGTTTAAATTAAAGTTAGTTTAAATTAAAGTTAGTTTAAATTAAAGTTAGTTTAAATTAAAGTTAGTTTAAATTAAAGTTAGTTTAAATTAAAGTTAGTTTAAATTAAAGTTAGTTTAAATTAAAGTTAGTTTAAATTAAAGTTAGTTTAAATTAAAGTTAGTTTAAATTAAAGTTAGTTTAAATTAAAGTTAGTTTAAATTAAAGTTGGAGGGACAGATTCTCTTTCCACCTTGTCCTGGGAAGTATACTTCGTTCTTTTTGTCATTCGCAACAAACGAAGGAGATCCCTTTAATGGAGCATTTACTTTTTGTGGAAGTGTTGGTGTTCTTGTGGTAGGCCTAGTTCCTTGCTGCTTTCTTCCCAATTTAGGTCTGATGAAATTCTCTCTTGTTGGTACTTGTATTCCCATCGCCACTGACATGGCCTCTGTAGAGTCAGACAGCATATCTAGCATACAGAGCGCAGGGATCGAAGCATCATAACACGTTATCAAGGTTTGAGCTGTGGATGTAAAGTACTTCAGATTGTCCAAGTTCGTGTGGGGGAGTGGTAATGAGGTAGGTGCATTCAAGCAGCATACGGGTATTTTAAACGAGGCGTTCCTCTTGGGTTTAATATAGTATAAGCTGCCTAGCAGTACTTCCGTTAGTCCTTCAACATCTTCATACCCTTTATCTTGGAAGATCAGATCAACTATGGCTTTTTGACCTTGCGAGGACAGCGTACCTTTAAGTGCTTCTCTTGCTTTCTCGCCGGCCGTCTTCAGTGCTGCATATCCTGGAACTTTTGGATTCTTTGCTGCTTTTAATTGACCATGCACTTGAGTGCATTTCTTAAAACAATTCTGGAAACCCATCTGTCTTGCATGACAAACTTTTAGCGCAGAGGGCAAATGAAACCCTTTATTGTTCATTAGCATCCATGGGTTATCCCTGGTCCTACCGATTCCTCTTCGTTTCATACGTGGTGCAAAGAGCATGTCTTCGGCCGATGTAGATTCAAGACCTAGTTGTCCAAGTGTCATAAGCAGTGCTTGAGCCTAACATGGACATTCAGAGTGGCCGTAGAAACGAAAGGTAGTCGGCAGATAGTGCACTCGTATGAACTAGTGTGTTTTTTCTTGTGATCTACATCAGCAATTTTGATACTTGTGAGTAGTGTTTGAGACGATCGATGAGGGACCTCCTCTCACTGAACCACTCTCTCATCCTTTTCAACTCGCCCCGCAAACCCTCCAAGCGCTCTCATAAAGACTTATCATATTACATTACATTACATCATATCATAATAAATATAAGAATAAATATTATAATAAATATTATAATAAATATTATAATAAATATTATCATAAATATTATAATAAATATTATAATAAATATTATAATAAATATTATAATAAATATAATAAATATTATATCATATTATATTATATTATATTACATCATATTATATTATATATTATATGCTATTATATTATATTATTACATATATTATTACATATATTATATTATTACATATATTAGATCATATCAAATTGTATCCCATTATATTATATTTATATTATAAGTATATATTTTTGTTTTAAAGTTAATTTAAATTAAAGTTAATTTAAATTAAAGTTAATTTAAATTAAAGTTAATTTAAATTAAAGTTAATTTAAATTAAAGTTAATTTAAATTAAAGTTAATTTAAATTAAAGTTAATTTAAATTAAAGTTAATTTAAATTAAAGTTAATTTAAATTAAAGTTAATTTAAATTAAAGTTAATTTAAATTAAAGTTAATTTAAATTAAAGTTAATTTAAATTAAAGTTAATTTAAATTAAAGTTAATTTAAATTAAAGTTAATTTAAATTAAAGTTAATTTAAATTAAAGTTAATTTAAATTAAAGTTAGTTTAAATTAAAGTTAGTTTAAATTAAAGTTAGTTTAAATTAAAGTTAGTTTAAATTAAAGTTAGTTTAAATTAAAGTTAGTTTAAATTAAAGTTAGTTTAAATTAAAGTTAGTTTAAATTAAAGTTAGTTTAAATTAAAGTTAGTTTAAATTAAAGTTAGTTTAAATTAAAGTTAGTTTAAATTAAAGTTAGTTTAAATTAAAGTTAGTTTAAATTAAAGTTAGTTTAAATTAAAGTTAGTTTAAATTAAAGTTAGTTTAAATTAAAGTTAGTTTAAATTAAAGTTAGTTTAAATTAAAGTTAGTTTAAATTAAAGTTAGTTTAAATTAAAGTTAGTTTAAATTAAAGTTAGTTTAAAATAAAGTTAGTTTAAATTAAAGTTAGTTTAAATTAAAGTTAGTTTAAATTAAAGTTAGTCTAAATTAAAGTTAGTTTACATATATTGCATATTTACATATATTGCATATTTACATATATTGCATATTTACATATATTGCATATTTACATATATTGCATATTTACATATATTGCATATTTACATATATTGCATATTTACATATATTGCATATTTACATATATTGCATATTTACATATATTGCATATTTACATATATTGCATATTTACATATATTGCATATTTACATATATTGCATATTTACATATATTGCATATTTACATATATTGCATATTTACATATATTGCATATTTACATATATTGCATATTTACATATATTGCATATTTACATATATTGCATATTTACATATATTGCATATTTACATATATTGCATATTTACATATATTGCATATTTACATATATTGCATATTTACATAAAGTCCCTACTTGGATGTTATCGAATATCTTCTTTATTCTAATGTCCACGGACATTTTAATAGAACATTTTATCGAGTAATTCCGGTTATAGGTGAACAAAAGAATTCCCGCAATAAAATCACTTTTGAGTATCATGATGCGGGTTTCAACTTTTAAATTATTTTTTACAAATGAAATAATTTAAATACTATGATCAATTAAATTTATTAAAAGTTTTCGAAAGTGGAAAATAATATTATCTGACTACTAAAGTAGTTTCATACCAACTCACTTCTTTTATTAAAAGTTTCACTTCCGCCTTTTTTTCTATCTTTTCTATTCATGTGCGGTGATCTAATTTTAATACGAGCCTAATCGTCAACCATGGGATAAAAAAATGCTAATACAGTAATACATTGTGAGTATGTATGGGCAGCGATGCTAGGGGGGTCCTGGGGTCCATCTTAACATGGACCCTCTCAGTTTAACAAATACAATAATTTCTCAACTCCTATTTTAATACAAGCATGATCTTCAACCATAGCATGAAACAGAATTTGTATTCAGTATTATATTGTTTCAATTTTCACAAGCAGACATTCAAGAAAATATCAGTTCACTTTTTGCAACCAGACTGATTTACATTTTTATAAAAAATCATTCATATTTTGCTAATTATTTAGCATGGGGGATATTCAAGATTGACCTTTCTATTTTTTAGATTAACCAAGGTTAATGAATTTCAAAAGGCTTCGAACATTAACTAAAGTTGTGGTTAAATTAAACCACAAGTTTCATATCATATAACTTTGGTTCATCTAAAAAATTGAAAGGGTTGATATTAAGGTAGACCTCAGAACCCCCCTATGAATTAAATTAAATTAAAGTTAGTTTAAATTAAAGTTAGTTTAAATTAAAGTTAGTTTAAATTAAAGTTAGTTTAAATTAAAGTTAGTTTAAATTAAAGTTAGTTTAAATTAAAGTTAGTTTAAATTAAAGTTAGTTTAAATTAAAGTTAGTTTAAATTAAAGTTAGTTTAAATTAAAGTTAGTTTAAATTAAAGTTAGTTTAAATTAAAGTTAGTTTAAATTAAAGTTAGTTTAAATTAAAGTTAGTTTAAATTAAAGTTAGTTTAAATTAAAGTTAGTTTAAATTAAAGTTAGTTTAAATTAAAGTTAGTTTAAATTAAAGTTAGTTTAAATTAAAGTTAGTTTAAATTAAAGTTAGTTTAAATTAAAGTTAGTTTAAATTAAAGTTAGTTTAAATTAAAGTTAGTTTAAATTAAAGTTAGTTTAAATTAAAGTTAGTTTAAATTAAAGTTAGTTTAAATTAAAGTTAGTTTAAATTAAAGTTAGTTTAAATTAAAGTTAGTTTAAATTAAAGTTAGTTTAAATTAAAGTTAGTTTAAATTAAAGTTAGTTTAAATTAAAGTTAGTTTAAATTAAAGTTAGTTTAAATTAAAGTTAGTTTAAATTAAAGTTAGTTTAAATTAAAGTTAGTTTAAATTAAAGTTAGTTTAAATTAAAGTTAGTTTAAATTAAAGTTAGTTTAAATTAAAGTTAGTTTAAATTAAAGTTAGTTTAAATTAAAGTTAGTTTAAATTAAAGTTAGTTTAAATTAAAGTTAGTTTAAATTAAAGTTAGTTTAAATTAAAGTTAGTTTAAATTAAAGTTAGTTTAAATTAAAGTTAGTTTAAATTAAAGTTAGTTTAAATTAAAGTTAGTTTAAATTTTTTTTTATTTATTTTTTTTTTATTGTCTTTATTAATCACGGTTTGACAGACGCAGGCCATGTTACATGTTGCATAAGATAATAGTAGATAATTATAGGATACTGATGCTAATGATAATGGTTTTTAAAAAAAATACTACAAGACAAAGGATATGGTGAATAGGTAATAATTAAGTAGATAAATAAGTAATAAGAATCAGAGATGATAATATAAATATAAATGTAAACTATAGAATGTGAGATTTAAGAAGACGAGGGAGGAATGTTTTACTTTTAAGCGTAGTATATATAGGGATATTAAAATTGTGTTTACGGGGTCTTAAGTTATGAGTAGATTTTTTAAGGGGGGGTAAGAAATTGTGAAGAACGTGGTCAGAGTTATTAGATATTTTAAAGAATAATTTGGTGTCTAAAGTGGTAAACATAGAAGTGATAGATGGGTAGAAAGAGGGAAGGTAGTTAAGTCTTATGAGTTTATTAATTAGGGACTGGAGTTGCTTAATGTGTGGCTGATTAGCAAAACCAGACCAAGAAGGAGCTGCATACTTAAGGTGAGAGATGATGAGGGACTCAGTGATGTCAAAGAGTTTGGCACCAAAGAGTCCATGGGAACGGATTGTTTTGATGGCATGAAAAGTTTGAAAGCATTTATTGATAATGTGATCTATGTGTGGTGAAATGTTAAGGGTGTCAGTGAATGTGATACCTAAGATAGTGAGTTTGTTAGTGCGTTGAATGGAAGGGTGTAAAGCTGGTGGTGTGATGCGTTTATAACTATTATGGACTATGAGTTCAAATGATTTTTTGAGGTTGAGTGAGAGATTACTGAGCTTGGCCCACTTAGAGAGGGATTCAAGCTCTGATTGGATGGTGTGGGTGTTAGATGATGGAATAATGAGATAGGTGTCGTCAGCGAATTTTAAAATATAATTAGAAGGGTGATAGGGTTGAAGTGAAGAGGCGTTGATTGTAAAGGTAGATGGACCAAGAACTGAGCCTTGGACCACGCTAGAGTTGATGGGAAGGATACTAGAAAGTTGATTTAAATAAATGGTGGAATGTGATCGGTTGGAAAGGAATGAAATGAGAAGGTTATATATGTTGTCATCAAGAGGAAGAAGTGCAAGATTGGAGGCGAGGGTATGGTGATCAAGAGTGTCAAAGGCTTTAGTAAAGTCAAGAGCAATAAGGTGAACATGACTGTTAGTTTTGAGAAGTGAAGTGATGGTAGACGTGATAGCAATTATGGCAGAAGTGGGAGAACCTGATGGGCGAAAGGCGAATTGATCTTTAAGAATAGGTATTACTGAAGGGTGATTGAAGCAAGGGTATATATATTGAGAAACTATGATTTTTTCGAGAAGGCGTGATAATATTGGAGTGACTGAAATGGGGCGAAAGTCTTGAGGCGATATTGGATGTTTAGTTTTGGGGATGGGATGAATAATGCTGGATTTCCACTGAAGAGGAAAATAAGAAGTGTTAATGCAATTGTTGAAGATGATGGAAAGTGGAGTACTGATTATGGGTGCAATTAGTTGGAGATACCATTGTGGCAAGCCATCGGAGCCGGTACCAGTTGGGCATTTTATGGTGAGAAGATTAAATATGGTGATAGGGTTAACATGGTCTTGAGTATACAGTGCTGTTGATTTAAATGGAGGATGGACATAGGATGGGATTGTAGACGTGGAAGCAAAGTAATTGTTGAGGGAATCCGAATTCAAGGTAGAAGATCGATTTGACGATAGAGATGGAGCTCCCTTGCCGGTTAAGTTAACAGTATTAAGATTACGTGGTAGGTCGATGTTATCTGGTACAATATGTGGCGATGACATCTTTATTTGTTTAGCGCAGTTATAGGGATAAACGCCATTTCCCAACAGTGTTAGCGGTACTGTCAAACCGTTGACCGGGCTACCGGCCGGTCGTTGTTCGGGTGCTGTTTTTCGGGACATGGCACAATCCGTCCACTGGCCGACGGGGATGCGGGTGCCGTCGACACCACCCAATTAGATAGATATTAAAGAGAGGAATGTGGAGTATGTTTTGGCGCGATGAAACACATGCGACACTCAAACACAGATATACACACGATCGGACTAAAATTTACTTAGACTAACGTTAACATAAGACATGCATCCGTCCTAGACATACACACCATTCACAGTTTTGGTATGAATTGTAATACTAATATAGAGAAGGATAGAGAGATAAAAGAGTGGTCGGTCGATACTGATTAAATCCTTATTTTATTACTGGCAAGCTTCGGAGACAATTAAGATAAGGGCGAGGGGCCGAGGGAAAGTCCAGTAATGCCGTCGCACCTACCGAAGGCGACGACACCAGGGTACCGGGTTGCCCTGAACAACGCAGACGCTCCTCAAGTTAAGCCCAAAGAGAACCCACGCGCCCAGAGGGATGTCGACAACCCTCCCCGCAGGATAAGCCAGGTACGCCCAGTTTTCGGTGACATCCTCCGAGCACAGCACCTAACTCACCTGCCCTTCCGTCCTCACAATTCTACCTTCCCTTCTCAGCTCCTAACTTACCAGGTATTAAGCGAACTAATTGAACCCGTTAGAATCAACGGGTCTTAGCCCCGGGACTACTGAAATCACCGGGACCGCGGTGCTGGTGGGGACCGGGAACTGGATCCCGGGCCCGTCGGGAAAGAAACATCCTTTGACAGACGCTTCTTCCCCCCGCCCAACGAATCGGGCGGTGTTCACCCAGCTTGCCGTCGCCACAGACACACCAGCGTCTGAGCTAAGCCCAATAATCGCCCGAACAAAAGCAATTACGGGGATTGGGAGAAGATCTAGCCTCTCTTAAATCCCAAATTACAGTTAGTTTAAATTAAAGTTAGTTTAAATTAAAGTTAGTTTAAATTAAAGTTAGTTTAAATTAAAGTTAGTTTAAATTAAAGTTAGTTTAAATTAAAGTTAGTTTAAATTAAAGTTAGTTTAAATTAAAGTTAGTTTAAATTAAAGTTAGTTTAAATTAAAGATAGTTTAAATTAAAGTTAGTTTAAATTAAAGTTAGTTTAAATTAAAGTTAGTTTAAATTAAAGTTAGTTTAAATTAAAGTTAGTTTAAATTAAAGTTAGTTTAAATTAAAGTTAGTTTAAATTAAAGTTAGTTTAAACTAGAAAAAGATCAAATGATTCTCCACTGTCTTGGACTCTGGCATGCATGCCTCTGGAATTTTTGCACCAAGACAATGAATTTTCTTGGACAACCGTACTTTGCCATGATCTTCCACAGACCCTTTCTACTGACGATGTCAAAAATATTGGTGACGTCCAAATATGTAGAAAACAGGTCATAGTTTTACACCTGACACTGCCTGGCAGCGAACATGTCAATTTTTTCTCGTTTTTTTGGAAACCAAGCTGACTTTCATGCCGAAGATCTTGGATAAAGTGGACTGTGAGGCGGTTGAGCAGGATTCTTGCAAATATTTTTTATGCAATAGAAAGCAGTGATATACCTCTGTGGATGTCACAGGCTTGTCTACTTACTTTACGCTTGTAGAAGTGTATGATGGAAGCATCTTTGAATTCCTGCGAAATCGTCTATTTTATCCACATCATTATAACAACTGGTGAAGCTTTTTAGTCATGAAGGACCCTCCTTGTAGACCTCAGCTGGTATAGCGTCTGAACAAGCTGCTTTGCCACTGGAATGAAGACGAATTGCTATCTGGGTCTCTTGCAAGTTTCGAGGATCATCCAGTGCTTTGTTGATGAGCACTTTGGAAATACGATTAAGGGCATCGACGATGATTGTAGAAGGGCGATTCATGACGTGTCGAAGTGTTCAGCCCACTTCTCCAAGATCTGCGCTGAAAAGGCGGTATGATCCAGAGAACGTGGGTATATTGTTGGTCTACATCATCTTTGTCCAGGATTATCCGAACATTCCATGTGCCTAGTAGAGACGGCTGGAGATGGATACGGGTGCAATGGATGACCACGATGTTCTTCGTGGCTTGTCATGCCCTTAGCGTTCCACAACGCTTTGCTGAAAATCGCCTTTTGACCGTTGACCATCCAGTGGTTCCTCTTCTTCGTTTGCCGATTCCCGTCTTCACGTGCATATGTAGACATACCTAAACTTGCGCACGCTACAGTTTCTACCCTCGTTCCAGGCCCTGATGATAGTGTGATAATTGGATGATTGATGTGAAGTCTGAACGAATTTGCTGTCGAGTGTTTTAAATGTATCTTTGATTTTATGTATTTGATGTACGTGTTTGATTGCTTTGAGACGACGATTGGATGATTGAAGTGAAGTGTGAAAGTAAATATGCTCTCGAGTGTCTTAAATGTATCTTTGATGGTGATGCTGGTTGAGTTTTTATGTTATGTGACATTGATCGTCTATGCAGAACGATAATTCTATTCACTGTCGGAAATGAATTTCCACATGTTGAAGTTGATTTTTCTATAGTAATTTCAATGAACTAAATAATTTTGATTGAAATACATCTTTGATTTCATTAAATTGTTTGTTAAGGTTTGAATTTATTGTCTTTCGTTAAATATTTTTTCACAATATTTAGGGATTCTGCTAATTATTTTTTTTACTTCTTCCTCTGACATGTGAATTAATGGTTCAATTCTTTATATTCAAAATTAATTTAATGAAAGAATAAGTGCTGTTACTGCTTTATCGTTAAATCATGTTTGAATTTCCCCTATTACATTGTCCAGTAAACTAATAAAAACTTGTTTAATTTTTTATTGTTCAAAATGTCTCACCGCAATCAAGAGAACTCATTACAATTGAATCATTTAAACGTGTATTTTGTATTCTTTTTCTTTTACTAGGTTGTATAAACACATTCTTGCTGACCTCCTTCAATGAATTGAAACCACTTTCCTTTAAAACATAACTAAATATATCTTTGAGGTTTTAAGACTTTTACTATTGCAACCTTTTAACGGAAGCATATTGTTAAATGGCCTGAAAATTTTTTGTATTTAACAATTATGCATTGAAAACACTTTCCAATATTTTAACTCCTAGACCTGATTAATTGAATTGATAAATAAGTTTTTGTTTAATTTATACAAGACGCAAAACTATGTCTTGGACTGTCGACATTTCACAAAGCAAGTTTAGCGAACTTTACATGCATGATATTCTGTTCCCATGCCTAACTGCAATTGGATACACAAGATTACTTGGCCATTCTATGTTTCCACATTTAGACATGAATGTGCAGTTTTTCCTTGTGCTGCTGTTCCGTCATCAGACTCATTGCAATCAGCATTTAAAGACGCGACTCCATGTCGTCATTACTACTATCAAAACATGCGAGACAAACAAGATAACCGAAGAAAAGAAGAGCCAAACCCAGTGGTCCTCGTCGACTCGACAAACGAATTTTTCCCTAACTTATTTTGTACGGCAGTGACTTTCGCAAACTTATCTTCTCACTAATCATATAATCTGCATTATACTGTTACATACGTATCAGCTTATTTCTTAACCTAACCTATAACATTAAAACTATGTAATCAGCAGATGTTAATTTTTTTCTCGATAATGATCTTTGTAAAGGGCTTGCATGTGATGAGATTGTAGGATTCAGTGAGTTTAATTCTTTGTATGGCATGCATTGTTGCACAACGGCTTGAACTTTCTAAACTACCTACACACTTAATGTCACCATTATTTGGAGATAGTTGGTTTTACCTGAATAAAGTATTCAAAAAATAGTTTTGTACCTATCTGTGTCTGTGAACTAATTAAAGCTGTATATTTGATAGTAAAATAAATGAAAATTAGCTCAATTGTTTCAAGGAAATTTACAATTTTACATTTACTGAATGGGCAGTTGATTCTTGAAGAAATAACAACAAGCCGGTTTCTTGACCAACATTTATACAACATTTCGGTGATTGATTCGTTTATGAATACCAGAAATAATAAGAACACCGATTAACAAACAATTTTTTTTTCAATTTTACTTTTCATAATGACGCTTTTCGGTTTCCTTTTTTGTCCACTCCAAAATGTTTTCAATGTCCTGGATGAAGAACTGGAAAGCTTTATATCTATTATAATATAATAGGATATAATATGATATATAATACAATATAATAGGATATAATATGATATATAATATAATAGGATATAATATAATATGATATAATATGATATATAATATAATATAATAGGATATAATATGATATATAATATAATAGGATATAATATAATATAATAGGATATAATATGATATATAATATAATAGGATATAATATATAATATGATATTATATATAATATGATATAATACATATTATGATATAATATATAATAGGATATATAATATGATGTATAATATGATATATAATATGACATATAATATGATATGTAATATGATATATATATCATATTATATTATCATATTATATATGATATATATATCATATTATATTATCATATTATATAGGATATATAATATGATATATAATATGATATAATATATAATATGATATAATATATAATAGGATATAATATATAATATGATATAATATATAATATGATATAATATATCATATGATATAATATAAATATAATATAAATATAATAAAATAGGATATAATATAATAGGATATAATTTGATATGATCTAATATATGTAATAATATAATATAATAGCATATAATATATAATATGATATAATATAATATGATGTAATATAATATAATATGATATAATATAATATGATGTAATATAATATAATATGATATAATATTTATTATAATGTTTCTTATTATATTTATTATTATATTTATTATTATATGATGTAATGTAATGTAGTATTATATTTATTATTATATGATGTAATGTAATGTAGTATTATATGATGTAATGTAATGTAATATGATATGATGTAATGTAATGTAGTATTATATGATGTAATGTAATGTAATATGATATGATGTAATGTAATGTAATATGATATGATGTAATGTAATATAATGTAATATAATGTAATATGATATGATGTAATGTAATATAATTTAATATGATATGATGTAATGTAATGTAATATATTATGATGTAATATAATGTAAGATGATATGATGTAATGTAATATAATGTAATATGATATATAATATGTCAAAAAACATATTTCCAACATTATTGAGGAATTAATAATAATGAACGAAGAAAAAATTCAGAAGAGGATGAATTGTACAAATATTCACAAATACGTCCCACAAAATTGAAGACTGTAAAGATGTTTTATTTTATTGGAGTAAAATTAGCAGTTTTCAAATACTACAAGATGTAGCCAAAATGATGTTTAGTATATCTGCAAGTTCTATTCCCTGTGAACAGAATATTTCAACATGTGGTCGTTTAACTTCAGACCCAAAATCATCTAATTTGAAAGCTAAAACTCTTGACGGTTTAACCTGTGGAAAAGACTTGATTGAATTACTCAAAAACAATGACTAACTTCAATACTTTCATTTCAATAAATAATTGAAATTTAAATCGTGTTTTTTTATTTTATTAAAAGAAATATTCTCTGGCTTTCAAATAATAAATTTTACAAAATGTTAGGACTAGCAAGTTTGGGACCAGTGAAAACGGCAGCGAAAATGAATAAAAAAGCATAAAAAAGCAAAAAAAATTATGGAATGGGACGGGACGGGAATGAAAAATCGTCTATGTCCGACCTCTAACATATATTCATACATACATACATACATACATACATACATACATACATACATACATACATACATACATACATACATACATACATACATACATACATACATACATACATACATACATACATACATACATACATACATACATACATACATACATACATACATACATACATACATACATACATACATACATACATACATACATACATACATACATACATACATACATACATACATACATACATACATACATACATACATACATACATACATACATACATACATACATACATACATACATACATACATACATACATACATACATACACACACAGACACAGCACATGCAATTGGAGCATGAGAGAGTGCTTGGGAACAGTCCTTGCAAGAGGAATCCTGCCAGGGTAGGCTCGTGCATGTGACCATCATCACTTCAGACACACACATACACTCACGCACAGGCATCGCAGCAGGCGAACACACACAACAACAACAAAGAGGTGACATGAAGCAGTCTCTGGTGGAGCTGCACTGGCACGACACGACGACCACTTTCCTGCTCTCGCAGACGATCGTGTCGTCGCAGCAGTCGCAGCAGCACCTTCATGACACCACCATGCCACTCGATGCGTACACTGACTTTGAGGTGCGTCGTGCTGGTGGTTATGATGATGACGTGGGAGGGTGGGTGGGTGGTGATGATGATGATGTGGTATGGTAGGTGGGTGGTGATGATGATGATGTGGTATGGTAGGTGGGTGGTGATGGTGATGTGGTATGGTAGGTGGGTGGTGATGGTGATGTGGTATGGTGGGTGGGTGGTGATGATGATGATGATGATGTGATGGGTGGGTGGTGATGATGATGATGATGTGGTGGGTGGGTGGTGGTGATGATGATGTGGTATGGTGGGTAGGTGGTGATGATGATGGGGTGGGTGGTGGTCATGATGATGTGGTAGGGGAGTAGGAGTGATGATTATCCTTCTAACGCAATCATAATCAGCACCACCCTCCCTGAAGACGATTCTGAATGAGCCGGTGTGCAAGAAAAAACGCAGCAGCATGATGCCCGAACCAGAAGACAATGATGATGATTATGATGATTATGATTATTAATTTTTTTCTACTTTCATTAAATACTTGTATTTTATGTAAATATTATTTAATTACACTTTCTTGCTACTTTTCTGCCACAACTTTTATTCTCATACATTGCAATTTGTCGTATCATTATCAGTATCGTGATTTGGGATTTTTGCCGGTAGACGTTATGTTAATGAGCTAAAAGTGGGTTTTTTCAGAAAACGTCATTTTCAACATGTAAAGTACCTTTATTTAAGTAACGATATTTTGAAACTAAATAAAATTATTATTAAAAAATATATAATGTAATAACCTTTTTAATGCATTTCATTTCTATAATTTATTTTACTTTTTTTGTCTAAAATTAAACGATTCAAACAAAGAGTATACGATTTCAGGAAATGCTGTTAAACAACGGCACCTCGTATACCTTTTCATTTAATAATTACGCTAGTGAAAGAATTAATTGATTTTAAAAAATGATACATTTTAAAATTAAAAATTGAATTGTCTACATTTTGTGACATGGCGCTAATCTGTAAGTTGAAATCAACTCTCAAATTTCGTTTTAGTGGTAAAACCCGCATAACATCTACAAAATAAAATATTTTTTAAAGAAGCACCTTTTTATGAAAATGTATGTTATATATCTTTTGAATAAAACAAAAAAAATTCATTTCATTAATTAAATCATTTATCTTTTAATTTATTACTTTTGGACATACCAGGACATTTAAATTTTAAAAGCCACCGCTTGCGCGTCGTTTCCTTTAGTCACTAAGTAACTAAAGTTTAGTCTTTTAGATCTACGAGTTTGAAACTCTTTAAATATTTTAGTTAAAATGAATTCTAATCCATAAAAATGCGATTGGTTATTTTAAAATGCGATATACAGAACTTATACCATCTTCAACTTTTAAAAGTCTCACCAGCAAAAGAAGTTTTAGAACTATATAAATACAAACTGAAATAGTGGCTGGAACAGACACTGACTAGAAAAAAATGAATTTTAATCTTCGTTTAATTAATAAAAGTTCAAAACAAAATAAAAACTTTATTGAAACGTAAGTCTCTGAGTTTGAGTTAAGAAACGAAAGGGTCATTATTCTGTTTAAAATCTTACAAAATATATAAAATGCACAAAAGTTCATAATAGTTTTCATTTTTTATTTTTTATCAAAAAAGCTTTTTTTCAGAGTCACTCAATCGCATAAAAGGTTATTATTAAGAAGTCCATACTTCGAATGTTGTTGACACCTCTTAATGTTGAATAAACTGTCTTAAAAACTGTGTTTGAAAACTTAAATTTTTTTCTAAATTTTAATTAACTTTTTTAAAAATAAAATTAATTAAATTTTATTTCATTCATATTTCAAGTTTAGACTCAATAAACGTTTATTAGTGCAAAAAGATACTTTTTTCTCTATGTAATGTCTTTCAAAACGCTATAACTTTTTTTGAAGATAAATACTTTTTTTATAATGCTTTGTTTCTTTTTAGAAAATACATATACATGAAAAGTTTGAATAAATTTAGTTATTTAAAACTCAAGTTATAGCAGAAAATAGTACTTTTATGCCTTCCACACGGGTCCGTGCGCACCAGTGTTGTTTTCGTTTCATAAAATAATTATAGTTTTTATTTCAGTTTCGTTTTGGGATTAATTATAGTTTTTATTTTCGTTTTCGTTTTGAAAATAATTAAAGTTTTTATTTTCGTTTTCGTTTTGAAAATAATTAAAGTTTTTATTTTCGTTTCAGTTTTGAAAATAATTAAAGTTTTTATTTTCATTTTAGTTTTAAAAATATATTAATTTACAACTTTGAACACTTTTTTTTTATATCTAAAAAAATTAATTGATCATAAAATGAAACAGTAAAATAGAACTGTAGATTAACAACAAATGAGTTTTAAAAATTAACAGTCAATTGAAATATTATAAGAATTGAGTACGTAAATTATTGAGTAATAACAAATTTGAAATATAATAACAAATTTACGATTAAAATAAGTGATAATTTAATTGACAAAGCGAAGCGGTAATAAAATAACGTTTTATAAATGGCGCTACTTTCATAAAGCCCAAAGATAATGTTTATAACATAGACATATATTTTTTATATAAATTATACATTTACATATTATGGCATACTTTGAAATTTATTTAATTTTCGTTTTGAAAATAATTATAGTTTTTATTTCAGTTTCGTTTTGGAAATAATTATAGTTTTTATTTTCGTTTTCGTTTTGAAAATAATTTTAGTTTTTATTTTCGTTTTCGTGGAACGAATATTCAAAATTGTCGTTTTCGTTTTCGTTACGAAAATAACACTGGTGCGCACCGCCTATATTTTTAATGCTATGCAATGGTAACTCGATGCATGAAAAGTTAGCATTAAAAGTGACATAACTTCTGAACGGGTCAAAATTAAATAAAAAAATTTAACGGCATTCAATTTCTTTTAGCATATTCTAATTCTTGAATATTTTTTTATAAATATTAATAAGGTTTGAAAAATCGACCGGCATTGCTAACGCCCCATTAATAGTATTGTATCAGACAAAAACTTTTCATAAAGTTTTTTAAAAAACATTTAAAACATATTTTATTAAACTAATTAATATTTATATAATTGCAATATTTTTCAGATACACACTTCTTCAGAGTAGTAGATTGTTTTATCATCATTTTCATTTCAAATATTCATTAAAAGGTTGGGAGTCAGTTTTGCAAAAGAGCGAGTTAGGTTGAGGAGTCAGTTTTGCACAAGGGTAGTTACTTGCTTATCATGACACATGCTGCCATCTTGGACGTGACCAGTTTTTCCGGTTGTTAAGTCAAGCATCTGTCCACACGTCTGAACATTCGATAAATACTTAAAATCCAGATCTCAGTTTTTTTTGTTTGCTTTTTGCAGGAACAGATTCAGTCCAAGGGGTAAGGCGTTTATTTTATGTACTACGAAAATATGGTGAAAAGAAATCAGTGTATTTTTTATTTTAATACTATCAGGCGTAACAATTAGGGGTCACAGGGAAAATTATCTTTCCAAATATTTTTGTGTTTTATGCATTTGTCTCTTGATCCTACTTTCTTCACATTTTCTTTCACCACATTCATGTCCCTAATCATTTCTCTTTCTTATTCGGCTTCAAAAGAAGTAAACGGTTTTAGAAAATTTTATTTTTACAATAAAAAAGAAAACAGTTTGAACGTGTAAGAGATCTTTTAAATAATTAACATTTAAATATTTATAAAGTTCTTTGCTTTGATTTGATTTGTGGAAGAAACTTGCGCTAAAAATTGAATTTCCTTTCACTAATGTTTGTTTTAACCTCTAAATAGTCATTGAAATATAGTTGATATTTAGTGTTATAAAAAATAAAAGAATAGTTTGATTCAAAGTCATCTTTAAGAAAAATAGAAAGGTTGAAAATTGCGAATTTTCTAATACTTTAGGATCTGTTTTACATTTCTGCCACAAACGAGCTATTCAATTCCTATTTTAATATTTCATTTGTTTAAAAAATAAAATATTAAATTTTAATATTTAAAACTTTCAATACTAATAAAAATACGTATCTGACATTAATTTTTCAAGCATTAACGGGTAGCCGAGTCGGTAAGAGCACATCAGGCACAAAA